>JAKUBH010000045.1:0-66214 GCA_030563205.1 Sugiyamaella marilandica
AATCTATTGAAGATCGACTAAGCAGGTCAAAGTACCGATCCATTAAAGATCGACCAAGCTATGGTGTTAGAGATCGACAGCAGCAGCGGTTGACTACAGATTGAACATTTAACTCGGTCAATTAATAATAGGCTCACATCATTAATAATAGGCTCCCTGCAGCTTTAGGTCTAATACCAACATTGATGGTAGGGTGCTTGCAGGAGGATTGATTGTAGCACCAAGGCTGGTTTGGTTGGTGGTGGTTACATAGGCAGCTAGATTACCACAGAGATTGTAACACACTGATTACGGTGGCTTATCACAGCAGATACACTGATTGCAGCAGCACATGAGATTACAGATTACAATCTACCACAGTAAACAGTCAGTTTCCTGCTTGATTACTCCATTGGGCTGCTAAGTCCGACCTCCCACCCTAGCGTCCAGCACAAACCGAAGATTCCGGTAGGGCCAAACTCACTCCATCGCTGGACGGGTCATCTCCAAAATATCCGGCCGAGCAAAAAGAAACCCCCGGCGCAATGCACGTTGCTTTTGGCTATCAAGGAGGCCTGTGTATGCATTGCATCCATCTACCCTGAGTTGCCGCCTCGGGACAGCTGCAGCGGTAGCCGCGCTAACCACAGTGGGCAATGGGATAACGGCGTTTGACAGGGATGGGGCCGGGTACATGCGGGGTGCACCGAGTGGCCAATGCAGCCCCGGGTCCAAAGTAGCAAGGCCATGTAGCATGCTAATGTTACATGCAAAACAGGCCCCGACCGCACACCTCGCGGCGCTGCGAGCTCCTGCGCATGCACATACAATGGCCCCGGCCTACTTGGTTGCTCATCATGCCCACCAGGACGGTGATGAGCAAGCTTGTTTCAGCTTTGCGGGGGATAACCGCAACAGCCCACCAAGCAGGCCGTGTGCAGCATTGTGTCCGGCCAAACTCACCCAATATGGACGCAAGGCCAGTCTGCCGTCGTGCCAAGACAAGACTGCTGACCCCACATATCTGAGATGCTGCTGACCAACACCTGAGCGGTCTGCTAAGGGGGCAAGGACTATTGAGGGGCTTATTGAGCCTTGCAGTCTCGCATTGTCGCACCGCCGTTGCAGCCTCATGTAAACAAACACACAGTACGCGGCAGCCACACTGAGATCAAGCAGCATCGTCGGCCGTCAGCACCGCACTAGCAGCAACGGCAGCAGCAGCGACGGCAGCAGCAGTAGCCAGCAGTAGCCAGCAGGAGTCAGCAGGAGTCAGCAGCATTCAGCAGCATTCAGCAGCATTCAGCAGCAATCAGCAGCACGCACCACTATACCGGCATGGCAGGAATAGCAGGAGTACAGCGAACAGGCAGGAGTACAGGACCGTGCACGGCAGGACAGCATCGTGCAGCCATCATACATACATGAGCTCTTTGTGTTGACAGTGGCTGCTCGGCGGATATGCGCTGTACGTTTATAGGCTCAACGGGCTGCGGTCCGCCGCGTATGGCGTGACGAAGTCGCGCCGGTGTGTGTTGACAGTGGTGACGGGTCCTTGAGCCATTTTGTGTGTTGTTATCTCGTATGTACCATAGCAACGAGTGCATATTAGCCGAGCGCCCAGTCAGTAACGAGCCCGCAGCTGCGACTGGTATAATAACAGGGAAGTACTTGCGGTGGATTGTCCGTCCGTGCTCAGCGCTGCGGTCAGACACATCCGCCCGTTTCTCCGTAGCAGCTCCGTCGCGGTCCCAGTATGGCGGGAGCAGGTCCGTGAGTTGTGGCAGTCATATCAGCAAACCGTTGAGCTGTGCAGGGACGCTAACCCGTTTGACACTTAGCGGGCTGCACGGTGCTGCAGGCTGCCATGTCATGCACGGCATAGGTGCCCGGCATTTTTACTGCAATTCGCTAGACCCGGAATTTGACGCACGCTATTGGGAAATCTGACTGTTGACAGTTACTGAGCTAGGTTAGCGGAGCCCGGAGATGCGTGCGTGGTGCCACGATAAGCTGAGCATGTCTGGACACGCATGCAGCCTGTCATGACTAGGCGGCCTTGACAGCCGTTCGCGGATGCAGCCGGATCGCACCCGCGAACGGCTGGCGTCGTGCGTTATTGTGTAGTTCTGGCGAGCTCCCGCACCGCTCGTCCTCGCCACGCCGCGAGGCCGCCACGTCGCTGGCGGGTGACAGGTCTCGTCGTGCACGGGCCGTCTCGCAGGCCTGTCGACAGGGCGCGCATGGCCCCGCGCACAAGACCGTCCCGCGGCCATGTGGCGTGGTGGCGCATCTCATCCCGATCAGCGCTGTGGCTGTTTTGAGTAGCCTTGACTGGTGGTCAACGGGCGCGGACGACAATCCCTCCACCGGCACTGGTGTGTATGTGTTGTGTGTTGTGTGTTGTGTGTTGTGTGTGTGTGCGTGTGCGTGTGCGTGTGCGTGTGTGCGAGATGCGGGTGCAGCAACCGCGTGCGACGTTATACACATCTGCACCTTCCAGCGCTAGCGTCAACATTTAGCTACTGCATATGCGACGTGGCGCTAGCTCTGTCAACGGCGATCTTAGATGGGAAAGGCTAGTCTAATTGCCTCGAGGACAATGGCGCAGCCAAGCCTGGCGAGCCTGGCGAGCCTGAAGAGTCTGGCGGGGGGAGAGGGGCACAGAGAGGAGAGGGGTCTGGTGGGGCATTATTCCGTCGCCGTGCGCTGTGGCGGCGTCAATGGCCCGCCGTTAATGGCCCGCCGTTGGTGTGTTGTAGCCATGATGGCGCCGGGTTTGGGCACCCTGCTGTGGCGCTGACTATGGCTGTGGGATGGACGTCAGTGGTGCTGCTACCTATCGCCCATTGGCGGCGTTCGCAGGGTGCTGCGGTTGGCCTTAAGCCAGCAGCAGGAGATGCCCGGCTCTGTACTGGCATTTCCGCTGAGAGGTCTTGTAGGGGCATCTCCGCTGGCGTGCCGCTGGTGGTCAGGCATCAGGGCTAGCAGCCAGCAGTTGTGGTGGTGGTGCAGGCAGGCCGTTGCTTTTTCGTGCCCATCGTGCATTTTCGGCAGCTGCACCCACCGCCGGGCTCGTTTGCGGGGGTGATGGGTGGGTTCAGTGCAGTAGCGCCGGAACGGTTGAGATTTTTGGCCAGTTTGGCCGGCTGCGATGGCTGGGCCTACAGGATGCGCCGTGCCCGTGATTGACAAGCGCCACTAGGGTGCTGTTAGCCCAACGGAATAAAAAAATATTTGGGCCCATCGGCCGTTCCCACCACGATCTGCACCACGCCGATCTCCGCGTGTGCGCGCATGCGGGTGCATGCATCTCGGGTCTCGCTCGCACTTTGGCGGGTCGTTTTAGCGGCCACGGTTTGTCGGGGTCATTTCACCCTATGCCATATATGCGCGGGTGCAGGACCGCAGTGATAAGCAATGGCTAAATAGGGCTGTGTGTTATATTAATGGCATTTGTTTTTGTTTTGCCAGTACCTTCGTGTAACTCGGATTGGCGTAGGGCTACCGGTAGTCACTGTCATAGAGCGCTTTAGCTGCGGGCATAGTGCGGTGCCAGTACAGTGGTGGCCGTCTAGCCCCACCGCCCTGCCGCCGTAGTGGAGACGAAGTGGTGCCGAAATGAATAGTCGGTCCCTAATGAGCATACTGTAAATATGTAATTAATTGCTGTGAATACATGGTGGATTCTTGCCACGGTGAGCAGCCTGATTGTGGTGCTTGTTGTCAGTGCTGCTGGTGGTGGTGGAGACAGTGCTGCCGTGTGGCACCAGCTCTGCTCGTCTGCCAGTTGCCTTTCGTGGACTGATTTGCGTGCTGTGTCGATAGGGCAAAAAAAGCAACAAGCGCCATGCACTCGCGCATGCGCATGCGTTAGAACATTTTCGCCTCTGCACTAGCTGGTTGCTTTTTCCACGCCTGTCATATACAGATAATACTGATCTGCCATGTACCGTCCTATTGCAGGCCCCATGCCTAGGTTTTCGCTGCTAGCGCTGCAGCACCTGCTTGTACCAGAACCCGCTGGCTGTTGTGACCTGATATCGAACCTGCCGATATAAATACTCTAGCTCGTACTCTAATTTGCATAGGCGAATTACGACTGCCATCTGTTGTATTCTCACACAGACCCACCCCCAAAAAAACATTGCCCAGCTTTGCATTGGTCACTTGTAGCACTTGGTTGCCAGTGACACCACCGTCTAGGTTTTTTTTTCATTATCTCTCTGACTGGTTGTTTTTGGCTGGCCCAACGGTTGTCCAGCTCTGAGGTGGTTCATCGGGCTCACTTATTTATTGCATCGTCTTTCTCGACGACTCAATTGCATTCGCATTTCTCGCATCTCATATCTGGCGTCCTTCTTCTGGCACCACTACTTCACTGAGCATCTGCTGGAGTCTTGAATTTGCTGCTGTGAATTCATTGGCTTGGCTGAATTGTTAGACTCAGAGTGCTCTCTCACTGACAGCACTCACTGAATAACTGATACGACTGATACAATCTGCTATTACTGCTGGTTGTTCTGCTCGCAGCTGTTCATTGTTCTTTGATACTACTCATCCGTACTCATTGAGACTGATACCATTGGCTCTGTAGTACTTACTCATTGAGACTGATAGTCATTTCTCATACTCGGCCTTTGGAGTCGCACATTCAATATGGTGTCGTACCTCGACTTCCAGGTCCCGACGAACTCGCATCTGCCGGTCGCTCTGACCCGCAGCTTCAGCTTTCCTGCCGGTTTGGGTCTGGGAGGCCCTCCTGAGACGCCCAAGCAGCCGGCAAAGCGCAGAGGCCGTCCGCCAAAGCGCAAGCAGATTGACAGTATCGTCAACCTCAGCGACGCTGCGGTGCCGCTGGTGTCGCCAGCCATGTCGCCCTCGCGGTTCCATCACCACACCCTGCTCGACCTCACGCCAGACGGGTCTCCGACCGACTTGAGGTCGCCCCACACTGCGCCTGGCTATCCCAACGGGTTTGGACCTGCCCATTCGCCGTCGTCAGCGGTGATGTCGCAGCTGTCGCTGCACTCCATCTCGTCGCCTGTGGCTGTTGTGCCGTCGCCGGTCGGATATCACCATCCTACCAACTACGCCATGCCGCTCGTCGACGACCTGTCGCCGCCTTTCAACCCGCATCACGGCCACCAGCTGGCTGGTGGCGCTTACTCGGACAGCGAGGTCGCTGCTGCCGACTTCGACCACTCGCCGCTGTCCCAGCCGGTTGAAACAGTACCGCATCACGCATGGCAGTGGGCGGGTTCCGAGCCCATGCTGAGACATGATGGTACTCTAGAAGACCAGCCTCTGTCGAGCCCAGCATTTGCCCCCGACGGACACCCTTACAGCCACTCGCACCCCGACCTGAAGTCTGTGGCCGAGTCCGCGGCAGCAGCAGCAGCCAGCGCAGGGGCCTCGAGCTACGACGGCCACTACCAGCACCAGCACCAGCACCAGCACAGCCACCAGGACCACTACCAGCATCATCACGGCGAGGCTTATCATCATCTCCAGCATCACCAGCTTCATCACGAGGCTTACCACCACCAGAATCAGCTTCACCAGCATGAAGAACAGCTTCACCAGCATCAACATGAAGAGCTTCACCACCCACATGAGCTTCCTCTCCAACATGAGGAGCTACGCCAAGATGAGCTCTACGAAGCGCAGCATGATGATGATGATGATGATGATGATGAGCATGAAGAGCTCCACGACGTGGTCCAGCCAATGCTGCTGTCGCCGCCTGGCAACCTCCCGCAGCTTGCAAAGCCGAAGGCCAAGCTGACGTTGCGTGAGCGGCGACGCAGCTCGCCGTTGCAGCTCGCAAGGCCAACCCGTCTGTCGCGCACAAACTCCATGTCAGTTCCGCTCACTCCCCACAGCGCTACCCACCCGTACACACCGCGTCGCAAGATCAGCCTGAGCATCAACAGCGGTCGCGCCATGATCGAGCATGACAGCCAGAGCGAGGAGCCCGCCGATGCGTCCAATTACGTGCTTCCATACAAGATGGCTCGCCACTTCACGTACGACTCGTTTCTATCGGCCAGCAACGTGGGCTCTGCAGTGAGCTCCGGTCAGAACACTGCTGACAGCTCCACCGCGACGTCCCCTCACGGCACCGGCCTCGAACCCTCCAACTACTTCAACAACGACAACTACCTTGCTGCCAACAATGTAGCACTCCAGCAGCCGTCCGACACCCACGACGCGCGCGACGCTCTGCGCAAGATGGCTCAGACGGCAGTTCCGTCCACCCTGGCGACTGGCTCATCGTCGTTGCTCGACACGCCTGACGCTGGTTCGCTGGACCTTCATCATCATCATAACAACCACCACCACGATAGTCTGACGCTCGAAGACCATCACCGGTACATCGACATGAACGACATCGCTAACACTACTTTCCCGGATTTTTCACTCCAGTCGCCCACCTATATGGTACAGGGTGACTTCTAAATGTTTTTTTTATTTATTTCTGTTATATACGTCACAATTGGGTTTCTTCTGTCTTCTCTTGTTTTCTGTATTTTGCGTCCACTTTTGTCTCCCTGGCTGTCATTGTGAATCCGCTCATAGGCTGCCGATCTGCCAATTCGAAACGCAACCTGCGGTAGATTGAGCCTATGGGGACTATTTGAATGGTGCCTTGGAATAGGCTCGACATTGTCTACAGTAGCTGGAACGGATTGGTTATGAACAAGCCGTAATCCAACTGCCACATTTTATAGCACCGTCATTGTGATAGATATGCATGAGAATAACGGATTTATTTTTCATTTGCTGTTTCATCGCACTGTGACTGCTTCTGGAAAGTTGGTGAGAGCATCTGGTAGACGTAGGTCGTTGAGGGGGGCTCGACTCGTTCTGTGTATTGGCTCACCTATATTTACGAGAAGCAAACAACCACAATTATAAAACTCTCATCATCTTGACATGCTCAGCATGAAACCTCAGTTTTTTGTTTGATTGCGACTCCGTCGCAGTGTGCCAACTGCTGCGCAGTTGTGCGTGATTCTGGTAGATGTCAAGAATGCGAAATTCGCTTTGGTCGTTATATATTCACCTATATTCGCGAGAAACCGACCCAACTGTACAACCAACAACTACAATTAAGCCATCATGCGTATGACAGCGTCCTCTACATGAAGCAACAGAATTTTGATAGATATCATTTGGTGGGATCTGACTTGTTTTGTATCGGTTATTTTATAATTTTGGTAAGACAACAACCATAATAAAAGAACCGGCACGGATGCGGACTACTGAACGGAAACTACAGAGCTTTTTTCAATTGTGACTCCATTGCGCTGGGGCAATGTTGCGCAGTTAGCGTCGATGCTGGCACTACATGTTCGTTTTGGTCTGCTCTGACGTATTTCACCTTCATTTACCTTGCTTTCTACGAGAAGTTTAACAACCACAACCCGACAGAGTCGCACAAAAAAGAACTTATTTATTACTGTTACACCACATAACAATTAACTCTCTACGATTGTCGGGTTTACTGTATATATCTCTATTTTAGCTCTGTTACGCAGTCGGAGCATGGAAGCTGTCAAATGTCGTTGGTTTGACCTGATCTGTTTCGCATTAATTTATCGGTATTCCACAAGCAGCTCAATCAGCATGACTCCATCGCGGAAACTTATTTATTATCGTTACACGACATCGCAATTGACTTTCTATTACTGTCGGTTGTTGTTGTATTGCATCTCTGTTCGAGCAGCAGTCAGTGCAGACCTTTAGCTCTACCTGCCTAATCGGGCTGAAATTTCACCCCCCTAAAAGTTTATTACATTAGTGAGAGCCAAGTCTCGAGTACAGTCGTCCACAACGTCTTTATTTTTTTGGTTCTTATTTGCTGTATTTTTTTTTGCCGTTCCAGACTCTGAACTGCTTCCGCCCCATTATGAATGCCTTCGCGAGATATGTCGTCGAGTAACGGGTCCACTTCGCCTCTGTCGTCTTCTGTTCCCTCACCCTCCTCACCGCACAGCTCTGCTTTTCCTGCGTTCGCTGCAGTATCCAGGGGTAGTCGAAGTAGCATGAGCTCGGTTCCTCCTCCGCCCCCGCCGTCGGGCACTGCTGGCGGTGTTGGCCTGTCGTCATCGCGCGAGTACTCGCCAGCTCCTGTATATAGAAAGCATTCGCGCAAGCCCAGTTCCCAGGTGCTGATTCCGCCTGTGCAGGTGTCGCGACGCCGATCCGTGAAGAAAAACAACATCGAAAACAGCCTTTTCGTGGCCATTGACGGTGCTGACAACGCTCATTCACTGCCGGAAGTAGGCAGTCCTGTCAGCTCGTTTGACGGGGGTCGACAGGATGAGGAGGACGACGACAACGACGTGGATGTAGACGACGACGACGACGAAGACGAGCCTCAAGGTGGCTATGTCGACGGACTGGGCCGCCGGAGGAGGTCCATTGTGAGCCCTCAGGCGCTGGCGTCGGGTGCCACGTTCCTGATTGGGGCGCAGTTCTTCTCGAAACTGGTGACGTTCGCGCTCAACCAGGCGCTGCTGCGGTTCGTGAGCCCCCAGCTCATGGGCCTCAATGCGCAGTTCGAATTCTTCATCAACACTATCCTGTACTTTTCACGAGAAGCCGTGCGCCTCGCGACCCAGCGACAGACGCTCGAGGGCAAGTCGCAGGATATCTACCGGTTCGAGGGCGGTGTTCTCCACGGCACCTACTCTGGTACTATACAAGAAGTTGTCAACATCGGCTTCATGCCACTGCTGTTTGGCGTGCCGCTTGCGCTGCTGTTCTCGTCTGCTTACTATCTGCTGGGATGGGCAGGCTCGGACTCGCAGGAGTATGTTGGTACTGCTGTCGTGCTGTACGCAGTGTCGGCTGTCGTTGAGCTCGCCAGTGAGCCGAGCTTTGTGCTGTCGCAGCTGCTAGTGGACTTCAAAATCCGTGCATCTATCGAGTCGCTCGCAATCACTGCCAGGTGCTTTCTGACGTTCTCGCTCGTGCTCGTGTCTCACGTGCAGGGGCCCAGCATTGTGCCCTTCGCGATCGGGCAGCTGGCGTATTCTATCGTCACGTCGGGCCTCTACACCATCAACGGGCTTCGTACCAGCAGACATCAGCCCTACCACATTACGTCAGTCCAGCCGGTATGGAAAGAAGGCGTGGGAGGCCAGGAAAAGATCTATTTCAACCAGGACACCAAGGAGCTGGCAGCAACCCTGTGGCTGCAAACCATATTCAAGCACTGTCTTTCCGAGGGCGATAAACTGCTGGTATCTATATTCCTGCCCATTACGGAGCAGGGAGTGTACGCGTTGGTGGCTAACTATGGCTCTCTGATCGCTCGGCTGGGGTTCCTCCCTATAGAGGAGGCCTTGCGTGGATTCTTTTCAAAACTACTGTCTGAATCGGCCAAAAGCGATCTCATTACTACCAATGGCTTGCCGAAAGGCAATCCAGCAGATGTGCAGCAGCACCAATCGCACTCACCAACGAGCCCAGTTGTGCAGCTGGATGATAGGCCTGCCATGTCTCCTCAGCCGCTGAACAGTCAAAGTCTCAATCACAGCAAAGTTGCCGATATATTTTTATCAGTCACTGTTCTGTCTACGGTACTCAGGCTATACATCTATCTAGACATCATTGTATGCATTTTTGGACCTTTATCCGCCAGCTATTTTCTGAAGCTGCTGGTGTCGTCGGACTGGTTGTCGACAAGTGCTCCGGCAGTTCTGGCAGTGTATGTGTGCTATATCCCTTTCTTGGGCATCAACGGCTGTTTGGAGGCATTTGTGCAGTCTGTTGCTACAGTTGACGATATCAAGCGCCAGGGGTCTATCATGGTGATGTTCTCGGTCTATTTCGCCATTGCTGGCTATATATTCCTGGTGCTGTTCAAGCTGGGTGCCCAGGGACTCATTTACGCAAATATGCTCAATATGACCCTACGCATCATTTGGTGTTGTCGCTATGTCGATTCATACTACTCGCAACATCAAGCAAAGTTCGAAATAGCAGACAGCCGCCAATGGATCAAACATTCATGTCCCAACCGCTATGTGGGAATTGTCAGTGTCTTAGTGGCATCTGTTGCCTGGAGACTAGGTCCCGTCACAAGCATCATAGCACTGGCGAAGCAATCGATATTGGGCCTCCTGATCGTGCTGACTGTTGCATTTGTCGAACGAGACTTGCTTGTTAAGGCTGTCGCTGCTATACGTGGAAGAAAAGATTCGACACATAAAGGGGCAACTAGATAAGCAACAAAGGAAACAAAGAAAAATAAAAGAAAAAAACTCTGCATGGCTGATTAACGGGTTGTGAATAACATCCATATTTAATGATAATAATAAAAATACCCAACTTAATCAAAACAAAATAATAGACTAATGTTAAATTATCTCACGGCATGTCGGGCACGAGCAGTTCCGCTGGATCCACTCGAACAGACACTCGTAATGCAAGACATGTCCACACTTCAACCGCACTGGCACTTGTTCGCGACGCAACTTGTCGTTGACGACCATGTCTTCGCGACAAATCACGCAGTAACCGTTCTTGTCAGCATCCGACTGCGACGCAATTTCAAAACATTCAATGTCGTACTGGCCCAGTAAATGCTTCTGCCATATCAATGCTCTCGATTTTTGAATCGCCAACCGCAGCGTCATGTACGCCTCCCGAAATATATGCAAAGGAAGACAGTAATTGCTTAGCATCACGACCGAGAACAGCATGTAGATGGACAGCTTCACTATATCTGACATAATATTGGCCACACTCATGTATATCCGCCTCTTAGAAGTCCGCTTACTCGGTATATAGCCTATAGAAGACCGCGAATCGATCACAATCATCCCTACATGGACTGTGGTTGCTAGCAGACTGCTGTACATGATGGAGAGCTCGACTGCGAAAATAGTAGTCGACATGGGCAGCGTTCCGTGGGGTCGCAGCACAAACTCCGCGAAGTATCTTCGTAACCACAATATATCATTCAGATGCAAAAGTAAAACAACTGTACTGAGCTTGACTAAGGGCACTACCCCTCGTGTCCAACTGTCATCACGTCGGTCCGTCAGCCGGTACTTAAAATCAACCACCCTGCTAGAGCTCAGCGCGTGAAACCACTTAAGGATCACAAACAAGCACACGGTGCACACGATATTGAAAGTGACAGGCTCGCGAACAATCAGGAATGCAACTCCAAATTCCACCATTGCGTATAAAGCCATTCCTTTCAGTCGCTCGATTTCATCCGATTGCAAAGGACCAAAAAGAAAGCCATGAAGAATCCTTGATATGAGCAGTCCAAAGATTACTGACCAGTGAAATGGTAGCAGATGTTTACATTCTGCCACTCCTATCTTTCCGTCCAGCATTTGTGGCGGTATACAAAAATGGCTCACTATATTGGCCGTGCGCTTTTGAAGCTCCCACGATTCGACAGCTGGCAAAGATCCGGCCCATAATACTCGTAATATCGATCCTCCTAGCACCAAGAACCCCACCGACAGCCTCCTCATTTGCCCTGTCGGTACTCGATGATATGTAGGAAGGTTTCCGAAGCGAAGCACAAACTCGATCATAAGACTATCCTGGCGATGTGGCGACCTAACCCGCTAAGGTTATGTGCCTAATATGGCTATCACAGCGTCGATCTCCAGCAATCGACAGCTTCGCAGCTTGACCGTTACGAACGACAAGTTCTGCAAATGAAACGATACACCGTTTCCCCAAATCGATCTTTAAGTATTGGCCTCTTGGCTTTTATTACTAGGCATTGCTCATTTCTGAGCACCCAATGATCGTGCAACAGGGTTTCGTTACGCCACGTCAAGGGTTCTCTGACAAGTCGCTCGCTATAGTATAATTATATTTCATGCCCTGGATTGTTGCTGAATGCGTGCTTAAGGTTTTTCGGCCATTATTCGTGACACAGTTTTGAACTTAAAATGTCAATTTTCCACCCATTATACCCATTTATTGCAGTATGATGATCAATGCCAGCAAAACCCTTAACCTATCTCAATACTACGTGCATAGTTTCGAAAAAAAAAAAAATCCAATATCTGAACTTGATCTTTGCCATGGGTAAAAGAAACTTCAAAAAAAATGGCGGGTATGGTGGCAGAGCCCGCACTAATACCGCGCATTGGTCATCTATCGAAAAAGAAAATGCTAGTTGGGAAAGCTATTACAAAGAGTTGAGACTTATAAACGATGATGAGTGGGACTCTTTTAAGAAGTCTTGTCAGACTGATCTTCCTCTCACTTTCCGAATCACAGGGTCTAAATCTCATGCCTCAGAAGTCAGGCAGTCTATGGAGAAAAATTATATTCCAGATTTAAAGGGCCTTGAGTGGGAGGGTGAGCCTATTCCCGAACCGAAACCACTTTCATTTTATCCCGACAAACTGGGCTGGCAGGTTAACGTGGGAAAGCAAGTGATTCGAAAGAATAGGCCGTTTGCGCGGTTTCAAAGATTTCTGGTGGTCGAAACTGATGTCGGAAATATAAGTCGCCAGGAAGCGGTGTCTATGATTCCTCCCTTGCTACTCGACGTCGAACCTCAGCACACGGTTTTTGACATGTGCGCTGCTCCAGGATCAAAGACTGCTCAATTGGTCGAGGCGCTTCACAGCACCACTGCATCACCATCTGGTTATGTTATTGCTAATGATAGTGATTATAAGAGATCCCATATGCTGATTCATCAGGTCAAGCGACTTAACTCGCCGAATTTGGTGGTGACTAACCATGATGCCCAGCAGTTTCCGAAAATCAATGTCGGGCCCAATCAATATCTGAAGTTTGACAGAATTCTCTGTGATGTTCCTTGCTCTGGTGATGGAACTATGAGGAAGAATATCAATGTTTGGAAGGACTGGACCATCGGAAATGGTCTGGGTTTGCATCCTACTCAGATTAATATACTATCGCGTGGCATACAGCTGCTCAAGAATGGTGGAAGACTGGTCTATAGTACTTGCTCTCTTAACCCAATAGAGAACGAGGCCGTTGTTGCTGAAGCACTGCGTTTGTTCAAGGACGTCCGACTTGTCGATGTTTCGGACCGGCTGCCGGGACTAATTAGAAGTCCTGGAGTCAGCAATTGGAAAGTGCTTGGAAAAGATAAGCAATGGAAAGTAAGAGGGCAAGATGATATTGCTAGAAGTCTATTTCCTCCTGATGATGACGAATTGCCGGCTTTTAATTTGGATCGTTGTATCCGTGTGTACCCTCATCAGCAAGACACTGGTGGCTTTTTCATAGCTGTATTTGAGAAAGTGGAAAGCAGGAAGCGTCCCTTGGATGGCGAATACAGTGAGCAGCAGACTGTTGAACCAGTCGTAAAGAAACTGAAACCAGAAAACGGTAATGTACCAGCTGGTGATCAGGTGTCCATTGATGGTGAACTGAAAAAAGACAAATTGCCCAGAGATGCATCCAATGAAGAACCATTCAATTTCCTCAAGACCGATCATCCAACATTAGAAGAATGCTGGAAATTTTATGGTGTTTCTGAAAAATTTCCCCGCAATTCAATGCTTGTTCGTAACGCAACTGGTGAGCCGGTTCGCATCATATACTATGTTGCGCCAGCCATTCGTCCCATCCTGGAACTTAACAATCTCAAGTTTGTTCACGCCGGAATCAAAATGTTTACACAGCAGAAGAATGATTGCGAATGTAAATGGAGGGTTCAACTCGAGGGTATTGACATTCTTTATCCTCATGCAAATTTTGAAAGAGTTGTAGAAGCTTCTGATCTCGAAGTTCTTAAAGTTCTGTGCCAAACGCCATTTCCAAAGTTTGCTGAATTGGAGAAGATTGATGCCAAGCTCAAAGATCAACTAATGGCTGTCAAGGAAGGCTGCGTCTTCCTTAAGGTTCCGCGCGTTGATGCGGAACAAATGCTTTATCCGCTGTGGAGAGGAAAGGCTTCTATCAACTTGATGTTACCTAAGCAAGACGTCCAGGAGCTTTTGCATAGGGTATTCGGAATTGAGAATGTGAAGGGAGACCGGCCTGGATCAAGCGGCGATATAAGCGAGTCTGTAGAGAGTGAAGTGGCCGACGTCGTGAAGCCCACCGAAGCGAATAATGAGGAAAACGAGGACCAGTCTTGACTTGATTGATAACAACCTTGACAATGTAATATTTAAATATCTGCCGTAACAATATAGTTTGGCTGTTGCCGGAGATTGGCCAAAAATAATTTTGATTGCTGTCACTTTTGAAGCCACACTTTAGACATAGATGCTTTTAATATATCTTGCAGTCGTCAACATGTGGAAATCTCAGGAGTTTTTTATTGAATTTGAAGAATAGAAGCTTTGGGTTCAAAACAGCTCTTCCAGCATTAAACATTCTAGCTGTAAATTAGTACTTCGAAGTAAGGGTTAGGCCCGATGTTGAATATTGGGGCTCTAATTAGGACCTTTGTAAAGTAAATAGCTATTTTTTTTAATGGTTGAGTCGTACCAGTATCTAAGAAAGCAATCTGTATATCAGGCGGCTACAGGCGCCCGATATCATAGATGGACCGGACAGCCAAAGGGTGACGCTGATGCTGAAGATATGCCGCATGTATTTGATACTCCGGGTCCTGACGATTATATGACTAGCATGCTACGCAACAATATGCCCACTAGCCATCGAGATCTTCCGGACAGCGTATGTTTAACTACAATTCGAAGCGCGTCTAACAACAGGACCTTTTAAAGGCAGTCCACTATTATGCTGCGCAGTTTTACAATTGCCATGGAAGTACCAATGCTTTCCTCTCTATGGACGCATCGAAGCTTCTTACGATTGGCATTTTATTAGAAGAATATATGAAAGATCTTCTAGGTCCAGACGGACACCTGATGTATGCCGAGCCTTATGAATCTGACGGAGTATCACAGGAAGTTGAGGCGGACGAGGACGAAGATGAAGATGAAGATGAAGATGAGCACCACGACGACGACGAATCCGAATCCGAAAGGGAACATGAAGAGGACGAAGAGGACGAACAGAGAGAAGACGAAGAAGGAAACAAAGCTGATGGCGTTGCCAGAGGAGGTCTGTATGCAACATTAGAATCAAATCGAGATTCTGCCGCCGATGACAGCATCACTGAGCAACCTTTTATTCCAAAATCTGCGGAAGTTTTCCCTATGTGGGAGAACTATGATGACAGCTCTGATGAATACATTCCTGATACTTCCGATATGGATAACCCGCATCCTTACAAGCGCAGAAGAACTGACTATCGCGGGTAGTCAAGTTAGAAGCTTTGTGCATTGGAAGTCTCATGCATTTCCCACCCGATTTATTAAAATATTTTATGAGAAACCGTCGATATGATATAATATTCCGTTCCATATCGGTTGTGTTTCGTTAACGAAGAAATGAGGCCACGAATTTGAACAATACAGTAACTATTCTACATGGAACGGGTGCTAGTCAAATCTATTAAAAAAATGCAGTGACTAATAAACTAGCTTCCTATCTGTGTAGTGGACAGCAGCGACCTGGCAGTTGTCAACTCTGGAATATCCATTGACATACGAATCCGTTCAGTAGTATTTGTGGGGACTATAGGGCTGGTTCCGTCCATAATAACCTTTTTCTCGGTTGTGTCAGATCCACCAGACTCAGAACGTAGGTCCTTTTCATCCGGATGATGGAGCCCATTAGCGCTTTCAAGATACGCGAAGTGACCCAAGTGAACCTGCTCTCGAATTATGTCAACATCATATGGAAGGAACATCTTCTGGTATGCCTTGCACACGAATCGAGGAATAAGACAAGCAACTAGAACCATCAGTGTGTTAGCCCAGAATGGAACAGCGCTATAGACTTGTGAGGCTGCTTTGTAAAACGTCTCAGAAGACAAAAATTGTGTATATATTCCGGTCCAGAAAAATACCAGTAAGATACTGATAGCCACAATGAGACTGAACAACCAATCCCATCTATACTGATTCATAAAAACATAAAGATTGCAGGCGGCGATAGCAGACGTAGCTGTGAAAACACCATATGACTCTCTATCGTTGATTTGGAGGCCGTTCATCGTCACAAAGCCACCATTGTAAAAGACACAAAATGACATGAAATAGCAAACGGCGGACTGATATACACCATCCGTCATATAAATCCAGAACTTCCGATTAGACCACTGCAAACGTAATATTCCATGTCGATACAGTTGAGGAACCGCAAACATAACTCTGTCAGAAACATCCTGGTCAGAAAATCCCATGAAAATAACTGGCAACGATGTAAACGCAAGGTTAAACAGTGTGATATAGGTATAGTCAAACAGATAGGAACCATCAAAGCTGTTGTGGACATCGAACCAAAACAGTGTCAATGTAAAGACGACATTCTTGTAGAACAAATTCGCCGTCATTTCGGCCAATCGATTATAGGACCATCTTCCGTGGACCAAAACAAGCCTCGTCAAGAATCTGAATTGCCCTATAGCATAATCTGAAGACATAACAGCTTGTCTGCCTTCCAGTCCAGCAATACCTACTCCAACATCCGCCTCCTGGATCATTGCCACGTCATTGGCACCATCGCCAATAGACAAGGTCGTTACATCCAAAGTCCGCTTGACCAGACTCACCACGTTGGCCTTTTGAGAAGGAGATACACGACAGCATAACACTGACCTGCACTGCTTACACAGTAGCACGAATTTTTTGCTCGCCTCCTCGCTGTTTAATACTAGTGTAAGAGTGTCTCCGTCTATAACCAGGGCATAATTTGGTCCAGGAGGGCTGTGATCCAATTTCGCAGCTGCCATTTCCTCCTCAGATCCTGTCAGTTCGAATTTTTCGCTCAGCAATTTGTCGATAATTTCACTGGGATGGTCGCCCTGCAACACGAGAAGCTCCATACTGTTCTCGAGAAGATTACAGGAGTAGCCAATATTGATTGCCGTTTCAACCTTGTCACCCGTCAGGACCCATAGTTTGATACCAGCTCGGCCGAGCAGAGCAATTGCGTCTGATACTCCATCTTGCAAGCGGTCCTCAATAGCAGTTCCACCAATAAGAGTTAATCCCCGCTCAATTTGATCCGCTACTGCTTCAACCTTCTCTTCACGGTCTTGTAGAGCAGACGCAGCCTCGTCGTACGCCTTTTTCCAGGCATCATAATCCTTCCAAGTGAGTTCCTTGTATGCTATGCAAAGGGTTCGTAACCCTTCATTAGCGAACTCCTCGAGATGCTGGGCAGTAAGCTGGCGAACGTTTCCCTGCGCGTTGGCGACCAACCTTGAATAAATAACGCTGTCGGCACCTTTGCAAAAAAGTACTGGCTGGTTTGTCCCGGGCATTCTCACGATGACACTCATTCTCTTTCGAGCAGAACTAAATTCAAGTTCCGCAAGGATCTCATATTCAGCTTGACTACCCTGGTCGTTGATGATCAGGCCGTTTCTTGTTCTATCAAGCACAACAAACCCCAGGTCTCGAGCTGTACCCACCAATGCAGTATCGTCTGGAGACGGTGCATTATAAATGATCTTCTCATTGGCGTCACCAGCCCTTGCTGGAATTGCCGAATGACAAAGGGCCAACGCAAGACCAAAGTTACTGATTGCAGTCTGCTGTTGTTCGCCAGACCCACCAGTCATGTCATCTACAATCTGTGACGATACCAAAGATACGTCATCATCGAACAAGAACGGGTTGTCATACTGCGACCTCAACTTTCTGATCATATCCTGTTTGATATTGGCAATTTCGGTCTTCTTCTCCAATGCAAATCTGTCCAAGTCAACATCGGGATTGGTCCGCTTCAGAGCTCCAAGCATAGCCTCGGTGAATGCAGACCCATATGTGACACCGTTAATAGTGCATTTCTTGAACTCCATGACATTTTGGGTCAGAGTGCCGGTTTTGTCTGAAAAGATATACTCGACTTGACCAACGTCGTCTGAAATAGACCACGATTTAGGAGTACACGGATAGTCGATGGGCTCGTAATACATCTCGATGTCGCTGTAGATGAAAAAGGCCTGAATCGTCTTGATGATCTCAATTGAAATGTAGAGCGAAATTGGAATTAAGTTCTGCAGCAAAATCACAGCAGCCCAGAAAGTGATGAGACCATCGAGCGCTGCCGTGCCACCGATTGAGCCAAACTCAAAATAGGTGGCCGACGTATCATCCTTGTGGAAATACACACCTTCCAGAATACCAGCCAGCAATGCCAAGATAAAAAGGAACACGAAATTACAGATAACATTGAAATTCAGCTGCCTGGTCATTCTGCTTCGTTTCCGCGGCGTTACACCGGCGTTGAGCATTATCTTCGATTCAACGCCTGTGTAAACGACCATAGCAATAACCCACTTCGTGTTTCGAAGAGAGCTGCCACGAAGCAGCATGTTGTTGATGGATATCGGTTCTGCCTTTTCGACAATCTGTGATCCATTAGACTCACGCTGAATCCACTTCATTACTCCACTGAACCGGTACAATGCAGCGTGAGGGCTTTCACACTCGATGCGAAACTCAGCCTGCTCCAGATCCTGGCCATGGATGATACCTGAAGTACCTCTCAGAGCCTGGCGGGACTTCAAGTTCGTCTCACCATCCAGGTTTCTCGTTTCGATGTAGCAGGCACCATCGGTATCCGACGAATTGAGCACCACCACATCGGCTGGAACCTCGTCGTCATTGAAAATCTTCACAATATCACCGCATTTCACGTTCTTCCAGAAGGTGCGTTTGAATTTAAATGACTTTGAAACAGGCTTACTGCGATCAAGCACCGACAGATTCTCCCTAGCACTGACCGCAACCGAGGTAGGCAGATACTGAGAGGACGCCATGTTGCTGCCTGGAAGCTCCCCATTGTTGTCATAAACCGATGACGCCTCACTATAAACGCTGTTGAGAGACTGAACAGTATACAACGAGTCTCGCAGCGGATTCTGGCTTTGTGCCCGGCCAACAGGCGCTGACGATTGCGGCTTCTTTCGCACAACGACCGACTTCAAAAAATTGAATGTCTTCTTGAAGAAACGAGTGCTGGCCTTCTTGAGTTTGCGCCATGGCGAGATGTTCTCGTCCACCACATTGACATTGTCGTAGTTTGTCAGAGCACAGGTGATAGTATTGTTAAGCTCCGAGTCCAGTACCGCCCGTCTATAGTCTTCAATGGCATCCTTTATCGCAGTGATGATTACAATGGCAATAATAGGCACCGCAGACAGTCCGGGGTTCTGGACTCCGAAAATAGGGAATGCCGAGAGGATCACAATAAACAAGAAATAGATGTTCGCGATGTTGTGGAACTGGTGCCAGATGTTTTTGGGGAAGAAACTCAGCGGAGTGTACTTGGTAGTCCTAATCTTGTTACGAGGATAGCGCGCAATGGGGAACCCAGTTTCTGCGTCGATGGCCTCCGGAGGCAGAGCCTGATTGAAATACAGGATTCGATCATGTGCCACAGGTTCGTCTTCCAGCCCCAACAGCTTGTCGAGTCCTGGAATCCGTTTGCTGACACTCCGAGCAAGCTGTGACGGCCGGTGCCGAAGCTCGGATGCGATCCTTTGAGCCCGAGATCCCGATCGCTTTGGCAGCGTATCGTTACGAGCCAAGTCGGGGGTCTCAGAAGCCGAGCCGCCCTCGAACGTCACCGTTCCGTCGCGCATGGCTACTTGTGTTGCTTGTCGACGTAAAAGCCAACTCTATAAGATACAGGCAAGCCACCAACGATGGATCTGAGATGTCCAAGCCTATCTCAAAAGGCTGTTCTGGCACCGATGTGTGAAGCAAGCCGTTGCACCCGGCACAGAGCCCTAGTCAAGCGCTATTCGGGTCGAAATGGCCCACAATAACCACCACAACTAAACCACAAAACAGCAAAAGCGGAGCAGTCCGCAAGATTTGTTGTGTAGTAGACGCCTGCCGAGGAGTGGATGAATCCAACAGCCGTCTGTAAGCCAGTTTGAGTTCGAAAACAAACTTTACATTTTCCAATCTTACCCCAATATATTTCTGTGCAGCCTCCGGACCTCCGTTGACTCTCACTCCCCTTTTGGGGGGCAGGGCACGCTTACAAAGGATGGGCGCTTACGGCGTACATGCACTGCACGGTTGACGGGTGCCGGAAAACACCAAGTCCGACAAGCCGGTCTTGGCAGGTGGAGAGCTCAGACCGCAACTGCCAGAAACTCTTAAATAAAAATGGCATGAAACTGGCAATCTGAGATGTCACAGATCCACAATCCAGCACGCTGTTAGCAGGACACCGAACGAGCGACCGTTTGTGATGGCTGTGTTGACACACGGCGGCAGCTTACTGCCGGCTGCATGCACGTTGCCCGTTGATTCGTGCTGGAACCTGCGTCAGGCCCATCTCTATATAACAGTACCTTTAAGGGCGTAGTGTAAATTTATTTATTGGTTGGAAATGACCACTGAAATACGAGCCTAGTCCGGTATTTGGCACGATAAGTACGATCTCAGACTTTGATCTGGCTAATGACGATCGTTCGGTCATATTTCAGGGTCTCAATCCGAAACCAACTACGCAGCAGCTGCTGCTGCAGTGGAGCGAAATTCGCAGAGCCAATTGCACATCTTGTGTTGATCTACCTATATTTTGTTGATCTACTTATATTTTACGACTCCGTCGCGCTGGAGCAACCGCTGTGCAGTTGGTTGATTGCATCTGTAATTGTGCCATGTTGCATCGAAATGTTGGGATGAAAGCAGTTATGTAGGCGATGGAACAAATAAAAAATGCCCAAATTTATATGACCACATTATGTGTGATGAGTTGTGTAGCACCTGAATATAGGCATCTTTAAGTATTAGATAACGGATGGTTCTAGCAACGTGGTGCCATTTATTGCCATGACGTTAATTCACCAATATTACCTTTTTGTCTCCCCATTTCCGAAGAGTTTCACAATTTATATATCTACAGATAACAATAACATTAATTCTCTGTATAGCCAGGATCTTTGGCCCACGATAGGAAGCTCGCAGGTGTGTAGCTTTCGTGTCAGGTTTTTACCAGACGTCACTGAACAACAAGCAAATAGCTTTTTTCAATAGCGAGACGGCCCTAGATTAAAGTAACTTATTGTCTTTCCATAAATTCATGTTCAAAATTCGGATCCAAATCCACTTCGACGTAGTCGCTTCACCACGACAGAGTCGCAAAATATACGTAGACCAGCGTGGATGTCTATTCGACCTTGCGACTCCGTGGCGTTGGGGCAATTAGGATCTGTGATTATTCACATATTCCACGTAAAGTTGGTTGGAGACTATTATGTAGAAGATATATGGAAGAAAATAAAAATAATTGGTGAAGTGGTATTGCACATTACTCGGACGACCTGCGCAGTACGAAGACAAAGCACTGTTAAAGTCCCTAGGCAATTGCTATATCTAAAACATCAAATGCTCTTGTTGCAATGATTGATTTTCAGTAACAGCTCACACGGAACAAAAATTATAAACTTGGTGCTATATGTCTAAAAGGAATTTTTTTTTTTTTCAATTTCACTTATCTACAGATAATGCATTATATTCCCTCAATAACTGGGGTTTTTCAGTGCCGGCAGTAGCAGAACTTACTCACATTTAGGAGCATTCCTCGTCAAGTCAAGTTTCATCCCAAGTCGCCCACCGACACGCAGACGTTTTGCCAATATTAATGGTGAGACAGATCTAATGTATATATTAAAGCGACTTCTGTTCCTTTTCTTGTTTATGGATAATGTTTAAAGTTCCCGCAGTCGATCGCTAGCAATTAGGCTTGCAGAGCAGCGGGGCAAGGACAAATTTGACATGTATATATTACGGTAGATAGTCGATGCATCTTCCTGACCGTTTCTGCGCAGAATGAGCGCAGAATGCTCACCCGCAGTGTTGGAGGACATAAGGCGCGATCTGGCGCAAGCCAGAGTCGATGCCAGTCTGGAGGATATCCAAAGGACCTATGCTGAGATGGTGGGATGGCTTTCTGGCCACGACGACGCCTCTGGCAACAAGTCGGTTCGAAAGCTCGAGATGGCCAACCTCACACGAGTTCTTCAGGAAACGAGCTTTTTTGGCAGCCCCCAGTCGAGCGAACTGGACTTCTCGTCGTTCTCTGGCATGCCAGAAAGCTTGAAGGTCGGGTTTCAGGGGATTCGTCAGGTACCTCCCAGCAGCGACGTCGAAACCGCTTGCTTGGCGGTTCTCATGGCTCAGTTTGTTGAAAACCACTCAGCTCTGAAGTCGCGCGCTGAAAGGACCAGAGATTTATCATCTGAATCCGCAGTGAAAAGGCTCGACCCCGACACTCTCAACATGCTGTCTCATGTGCCTCGCTATGACGGGTCGCTGTCCAAGTCGTTTCCTCTGTGGAAATCTCAGGTCGAATCGTTCTTGGAGACTGTCAACGTGAATATCGCATCTATAGAGCCGTTGGTTGGCAAGTTTCTTCTCAAGGGACAGGCTGGACGGCAATATGGGTTTCTGGTCAAGCGGGTGCGAGCCCAGGAGCGACGAGCTTACCCAAGCTGGGCCGAGGTGTGCGAACTATTTGCCAGTGCTGACAATCCGATCCGCAGAAACTACATCATTCAGAACAAATTGTCAGAGCTGGCTGGCTCCTATCCGGCATCCTTACTGATTAGTCACGAAAATATCAGTAAATTCAGAGAGCTCGAGTGTCAAATGGAGCCTGGTCCGTTAGGAGACCGGCTGTTTTGGTTGTTGCGCATGTTTCCGTACGTCACAGATATGGTGCTTGCCTATGCTGATAGCCGCGAGTTCTGTACTGCAGATGACGTTTGTGAGTACCTGTTGGCCCATCTAGATGCTGGAGGGTCGTCTATCTGCAGAAAGTGCCTTAAATACCAGCACCCCGGGCTGTACTGCGACGGTCGCCCAGTCCCTGACAGCACCACCAACTACAGTGGTGGTACGATAAAATATCCGTTCCAGAAGACTAACTCGTCGTGGTCCACAAAAGGCAAGGCGAGATCAAAAGAGTTCGAAGTGCATAGATACTACTAGTCGAAGAGATTGTCGCCTGAGATGCTCGAGATATAGACTACGCTCGCATCGAGTTGCATCTGGTTGTGTACGTTTGCATATTTGGCAGGAAAAATACGTTCACTTTGTTGGATGTTTCTATAGCATTCCAATCACGGTTATGCATTTTTGAATGAAATTTATCTTCTGCATTTTTTTTGGTTGAGTACGTTCACATTTGGGGAGTTTTTCTATTTAGCATTCTATCACAATAATGCATTTTTTCAATGAAATTCATCGTTTCGCGATTCGGCTGAACTTTAATACGTTTACATTGTTGGATGTCTCTATAACATGTCAATCACAATAATGCATTTTAAATGAACTTATTGGCCATAATAAATAATGAATCAGTACCACTCCAACGGCAGCCAGCTGTTGTGCACAGCAGTACTGTAGATTTCCGAGTCGTCGTAGAGTTCTATGAGTTGCTGGTCGAGTTGGCGGGTTTTCGGAAACGCAAACCTCCTGTACTCGTCGAAAATCATCGTCAGAGACCAGTCCTGGAGCCTGCGAATGCATCCCACCAGACATCCTGTCCGGTGCTTTCCCCTGTTGCAATGAATCAGCAACGGGTGGTTTGCCGGGTTCAAAGCGATCTCCAGCGCTGAAGTGATCGTGGAATGCGACACGTGCACGAAAGGCTCTTTGTTGCCGGACATTCCCACCTGGAAAAACTGGATATTGTTCTTCTCTAGGAACTGCATGTTCTCTTCCGGGTACGGTTCAGGAATTAGGACCAGCACACTTTTGAGACGCAACTGCTCCAGGAACTGGAAATTCTCAGGCCTCGGAAAAGAGCTGCGGTATATGTCATTCACCACCATAGAAAAGTTCTCTGGGCAGCTTAAGCTTTTGGAATCAGGATCGGTGTAGGCCCCTTCTGAACTGCCATTGCCGGCCATTTCTTGGATTGACGAAGGCAATTTTGTTGCTTGTAGACAGACGTAATTGGCCCAGGAGTGAGGATGGGCTCAAGGAAGAGGAGAGGGGGGCGAGCGCGCTCGCCTTCACGACCGTGAGATACAATAAACTGAAATCCGGCGGTGAAGCAGCAATGCGGTTCGCTAACCATTTATGTGGATACGGCGGGGCGGCTGATACCTGCATATTATTTGCCCATATAAGCATAGAGGGTGTCTCTCATTGTGAGCTGCTGCCGAACGTCAGGTGGATATAGAGGAGCAGCCAAGCTGTATATAATTGGTAAAATGTACAAAACAACACAATTTTGTCCTACTTGACGAGTGTTTCGCTTTCCTGATTTGTGTAGACTTCTATGAGGTCGCGCTCTAATTTCCCCAACGTTGTCTAGGAACAGACTGCCTTTTAACCCAAGCTTGCTTGCGCAGTTTTTTCCGAACTCTTTGTTTAGGATATGAGTATTCATAAAGCAGGACTGGCTGGGCTCCAAGTAAGACGATATCTATAGGTAGAAAAGTCAAAAGAAAATTATCTGGTGCTTTTTCTAATTTTAGTATTGCGATTTTCCAGTTACTCCTTTATTCCCGACTTGACATCTCCTTCATTACAGCTAAAAAAGCGCCGTCTTCGGGTGAAATTAGACCATTCTTCGTCTGACGGGTCCTTCTTCATTCTTTTGATCTGTTCCGTTCAATTCTATTGGTTGTATGAGATGGTGAATGATGTTTAAGATGTATCTTACAACTCGGTCGCGCTGTGCCGACCACTGCGCAGTTGAAGTGTGGATGGTGGTTCCACAGCAATTCCAATTTTCGACAATTGGACAACAGTGAAAAAAGCATGTTCTAAATGAATGATAAGACTCACATTGTACACACGACCATACTACAATTATTATCCAGCAACCTTAATATGGTGTATGTGGTACCAAATAATATCCAGATTTTACTGAACAAAAAAAAACTCATCGCATTCTCCTTCACAAGGCTTTCTTTTGCATCTGCGCAAGACTTTGGAGTGTGAGAAAGAGCAGAGGAATTATTGTAGATAAGAATTGTTGTAGACCGTGAAGAACCGGCTCCAATTGCCGCGCACTTGACTTATTCCCCAGATGAAAAAAACATTCAACATAAGTCAGAGAGTATAACACATCGCCGAGTTCTTTCCAAAGTATTGACTGTGCTCCCTCAACCTTGCTGAACTTTGAAACATACGTTAGTATCGAAAATCATAGAGTGAAATGTAGCAAGCAAATAATAGATTTGTCGGCTATCCAACTATCAATTGATTTCCCTACATTTAACAATCAATAATGAGAATATTACAGATTTCAATTCTGCGACGTCACTACTCTTCCGTATTTTGAGCGAGACTATCCTCATTAACCGCGAATTCTCAACGCTTGACTAGTAAGCAAATAATCCATTCTCAATTATCTGATATTAACCACGATGGAAGGTTTCTTTCTGCCACTTGCTGAAACTAAACTGAGCTGAACAGTAGAGGTATAATTGGGGATATATTTGCATTTTCAGCATACCTGTTATCGATATTTCCGAATTGTGAAGCGAGCAGGAACTAATAATTTAGAAATTATTCGCTACCGTCCACTATGGATTGCTTTTTGCAATTTTGGGCAGTACATCATTCGAACGTTTTGTGGGTATGAAATTTGTGGATATATGACATCTTCATTTTGACCGTGTTTGCTGTCATATTATTTGCCACTGTGAGGATTGGTCGTTGGGCTGTCAGGCAAGTATTCTGCAGGTGAATCTTCTTAGTATTTTGTGTTTTAGTTAGTCTACTTTGTTTAGGTTGGCAGTTGCCTTGATCAGGTTCGTATTTTAGTAGTTCCTTGTTTGCTGTCTTTCCGACTCTCGCCGTATTGATTATTACGAGCCCCGAGAAGCGAACAGATTTACTTTATTCGTCATTCAGTCGTCAGTTAGAAAGACAGTTACATTTTGATTAAATTGTTTGGACGGCTATTATATATTTATTTTCATTCAGCATTTTTGCCACTCATTCTACAGTCATTATGAGTCACGTACATGCAACCACCACCCGCACTCTGAAATCATCGTATTGTTGTATCACACAACGAACACATAATCTACAACTGTTACGTTTAACATGTTAAGCATTTTATAAATAATACATAGCATCCTTCTTCAGACTAACGTCTATCCAAGAAAAAAAAAAAGTACGGTATATATATAGATGTATAGATCCAGATAAACAATTGGCGGTCATAATTGACTTCTTTGCAAAAAAAAACACTGTAGGGTCTCCACTGACCTTCTTTGTAAACATAGTGATCATCCCATATCATCACTGACTTCTTTGTAAAATATTCATTATAGTCTCTTCCATGCTGGAGTCTGGAAGGGGCAATTTCGATAGAAGCAACCGCAACCGAATGACTTCCAGCTCCAGCTCCCGGTTGCGATTCATGAGGACATCGCAACGCTGCTCGAGTTCCGACATGCGTTCCAGCTTTCTGGCCCGCGACCTTCGAGCAGCCTCTGTATTCCGTATCCTCTTGATACGAGCTTTGTCCTCCTCGTTGCCGCCGGACAGCTCGGGAATGCCCGCCAGTTCTGGCGCACTGTGACGTGAGCTCATTGGCGGCCGGTGGTCCTGGTCATTATAGCTTATGAAAGTGGTGCCCGACTCGGTCACCGGTAACGACTTGCTGCCAAATGACGAGGCAGACCCACCAGCACTTAGGCTCGTCGAGCTGCTGCTCACCGACGGCCTCGCAAAATTGTTGACCATGAAATCCCGGAAACTGCTGTCTATTCCCATGGAGGCAGCCCATGAATTCGTTGTTGGCGAAACTAGACTATTGTGGGCCGACGAGTCGGCTGAGCTCGGCACCGAGTTCGTTCTCGAGTCAGACGACGTCCCGCTATTCACAGACCCAGATAATATTGGTCTGTCGAGCGGTTTGCGCTCAGCTTTGACGACGTCGAACCCCGTAGAGTCGAAAAGAGACTTCCAACTGTCGGGGTCGTTGCTGTCCTCGTAGAGCGGCTTTGCCTCCTCGTCGTGCACGGCGTCCAAAGTGGTCTGGTACGAAATGGGGCGCAGAAAGTCGGTCTGGGGCGTGAAAAGCGTCGACGGCGAATGGCTGCCGTCGTCGACATGGCCGCTGGGGCCAAAAAGACCCACCGGGGGTGTCATCATAGGTGTCTCGTCCGGCTTCACCTTGGCTATGGCGCCGTACATGGTATCAATAAGTCCGTGCGAGGTCCTGTTTTGGGAAAACAGCTCGTCATCCACATTCTCCTGCTTGATCCAGTGGCCGTCGCCGCCGGCACCACCAAAGTCCTCGTCAAGACCCGTCT
Source organism: Sugiyamaella marilandica (assembly GCA_030563205.1). Classification (NCBI taxonomy): domain Eukaryota; kingdom Fungi; phylum Ascomycota; class Dipodascomycetes; order Dipodascales; family Trichomonascaceae; genus Sugiyamaella; species Sugiyamaella marilandica. The sequence continues at coordinate 27,290 of JAKUBH010000045.1, forward strand.
TCGCGTAGGTCATGCTTAAATCCGCTTAACGCCTTGTGAATGCGGTCCGAAGTGCGCCGTCTTTCGATCCGAAGCAGCTTGTTTTGAGCCCCCTTCCCAGTATGCAAGTGAACCTGACTCACGTACTGCCTAAACAGGACCGAATTATAGATCCTGATGTTAGGGTGGGGATCCGATGGGGGACGAGAGGCAGCCCTTGCAATTGTCGTCAACAAAGCACCCCTAGAGCCAAAAAAAAAAAAAGGCTTGCTACTCAGACGGTAGACGTGGCAATGGACGCGAGAACGCGCTGCTATTAAGACGGCTGGCGCTGCGGTGGTTGTATTTAGAGGCGGCGCCACACTGTGGGAGTGGGAGCGGAGGCCACCAAATTGGGAGGTCCGACAACCGAGTGGGACGTTGACGATTGGCGAGTTCGGCAGCAAATAAAGTCAGCAGGCAGCCTACTCGAGTGTCGATACTTCCAGCTATCACACACCCAGCACAAACAGCCAACAATTACACGTGTATATGAAGACGTCAACTCGAGGTGGCAAAGGCCTCAAATATATATATGTGCCTATGCGTCTCCCTACCCAGATAACCTCTGCACAACATTGGGTGCCGATCATCAACCGCAGGGCTGACTGGCGCATCACGGCCGAGACAAAGGGTAACGTGCCGAGTCGCGCGCACTAGCCATTGCTGGCGACACTACGAGCGTGTTTTTTGTGGCAGAATGGGGGGAGGCCCGACTCGGCGCCGGTCACTTCTGCCTCTGCTTGCTCGCAGCCGCGCCGTGGCGATAGTCATATTATCTCCGCACTAGGACCGGTTGGGAATGGATCTTGCCGTGCCTTGACTGTCCATCGACGTTACGACGTGAATTGCCGTGTTTTGGAGGGCTTACGGGGCTGAGATGGTCGTCTGTAATACTCGTGAGTGCGCGAATTGCCGCTGTCAGCTGTATTGCTGCACATCTGCCTCGAAGTCCGCGGGGCGCTATCTCGTAGTGCTCGGTGCCGTGCGCTACGATCTTCGTCGTTAAGTCTGCGTATCAACCTTATTAGGGTTTCCGGAGATGGGGCGTTGAGGCCGAAGCGGAGGTGCCCACATGTCACATTGCTTTTTGCACCCAAGGAACCGCTTACTAAAAATACGGCTGACAGCCGGCTGGCGGCATACGACAGCTCTGATAATGCCGCCGCTACGAGTGCGTAGTAGCACCTCTGAGGACAAGACTAGTAGCAGGAGTGGCGGGATGCTCATCTACGAAATGAGGGCCTGTGGCAGCCACGGCACCGGCTGATTTCTGCTCATTTGGTGTGCGCTGTTTGACAGCAGTGGCTTATATTTGACACTCGGGGGGGACACCTGATCTGCGTGCGTCTGCGCAACGCTGGTGCATGCGTCTGCGCAGTGCGCTAATGCCCACCATAAAATGGCGGAGACGCTTGATTAATCGATTTCCAAATATTGAGCTGTTCACTTGTTTTTTAGCAACTATGATTTTTGTTTCTGATCTATTTTTCACGGCATTTGATAGTTTTAATAGGCAGGCGATGCTTGCTTGTAGCTTAACGCTTTCTCGGGCGGTCTCTCTCGTACGATATTAAATAGCTCGTAGCAACACGTTAACGGTGTCCACGCCCCCGGCTGCTCAGCAATTGCCAATGCGTGACAGGAGTCACAAGAAAAATGTGGCTTCTATACCGGTTGTCGCGATTCCGTCTTGCAGTAACAGCTACGGCTACGCAGTTGAGTGTTTAAAAAATGCAATACATTTATATGCTTGATGTACATTGAGCTCACCTTATGCTGGTGAAGCTGATGCCTGAGATGAACGATGTCTTCTGCGCAATGACCTATTTTTGTATATATAGGCTTTCAGTGGCAATCCACGTAAAGCTCCATTTAGAGGTATCTCAAAAAAAAAACAACAATTGTGCAAAAATTGTCCTCTAGCACGCCGACCCTATTGCCAACCAGTCGATGTCCCAAAATTTTCTGTTCAGAGTATCCGCAGCTTATCAGGACATCTACTTGAATCCCAACTTATCCATTCTACGAGAAGTATACTGTGTTGTGCAGCATGTTGTTTTGGAATCGCAGATTACCTGCTCTGTCGAACACAAACGACTCAACAGCATTTGTACCTACATCACCACAAACTGCCGCAGCAGAGGAACATCGGCCACTGCCGTCACCAGGTCCATCATGTGCACGTTGCTGGAGATCCGTCGCTGGCCATACTCCTCGCGGGCACCCAACAGCGTGGATCCGGCACTCGCTCCTCCGCCACCCTGGGACGTTCGCCGTCCGCTCTTGGCGAGACCCATCCCCTTCCTACCACAGATGCCCGTCACATTTATCACTCCGTTGAACTCGAGAGCAGCCACCACTTCGAGGAACTCGCTGAGATGCAGGCTCGTGAGCTGGCGGTTCTCACGGCACACCTGCGAGTACTTTTCGAATAACTTGAGCACCGTCATGTTAGAGTTGGTCACCGAAACAGCCTCCCGCTCCGACCGCACCAGCATACACAGCACTGCCTTCTGCTGGAGATTGAGCGTCTTGACTCGCGATGCGGTGGTGCCGCCAAACGCACTCGAGCACACCTTGGCAACGTGCGATATCTTAACCTTGGGTGCAGTGGCTATTGTCAGACTGCTGAGTGCCAGTGATTTGCTGCCGCTGACGATGGCTTTTTTCCAGCTGCTGGGTCCCTCGTAGGTCGGCTCCTCGCCGTCCTCAGCAACTGCACTACACTTTCGTCGTTCTTCTTCTTCAACCATCTCCACTGCCCGCCTACAGATGTCAAACGCCTTGCGAAGATCGCCTGTATTGGCAGCCGTCTTTTTGGCACACAGTTGGATGGCTGGCTTGATCATGAGCGGTATATCATCGTCGCGGCTGCCGGGCACCAGCGTCTTGAGGCGGGATATGATAATTTTTTCAATGTCATCCGCCGAATAGGGTGCAAATGCGAGAACCTCAGGAGTCAACCCGTTCGATCTCAACCGCGGCAGGAACCTGTCTGTCAAGTCTAATGCATTGGCAATGCCCACCAGAGTCAGTCTGGATCCTTTCATAAATGCCCACTGGAATATTCGGAACAGAACTTCCTGGTCTTTAGTAACTACGTGATCCAGCTCGTCCAGCACTACCAGATAGTGCCTGTGCTCGTTGTCTGGCTCCAGAAACAGGCTATCCAATGTATTCACCACTTTGGTGGCATGTGTCGTGGCTGTTGCCTGGTCGGTGGGCTCCTTGACGCCAATCACTCCATCATCTTTGCCTAAGTCTTGGAGGATCCTATCAAATATGAGCTCCGGTTTGTCGACAATCATGCAATTGATATTGGCCACTCGCAGTCCGAATTTCGGCGGCAGCGCTTTTGATATGCCCTCCAGCACCTCGCTGAGAAGCGCAGACTTGCCTGTGCCTGGTAGCCCACTGAGATACAGGGCTCCCGGAGTTTCAGGGTCTTGTCGCACTAGCCTGTTGGTCAGAAACTCTTCGATTTGCTCTCTCTCTGTTTCCCGTCCAACGATCCGGCTCACAGCAGCTCCTCTTTGGAAGACTGCCTTTCCTAGCGAATACACCGTAGGAGTTGATGCTGGCGTCGATGCTGGTGTCGACAGCGGTGTTGTCACAGTCGGCAATTCCAGTGTATCGTCGTCTCCAAGAAGCCTAGACGACGGCGTCTGTTTTAATTTCTTGCTTGGCGTGTGCTCTGGAGTGGCTGGAACATCAATAGTTCGCTTCGCTCGGGGGGTCTCGACACCTCTACTGGGCGAGTCCTGGTCGTTGCTGCCCGGCGATACAGCCCGAGTTGGCTCTTTCCTTCTAATAGACTTTGCGGGAGACACTGGTGGCGTCAATGCACTCCGAATCGGCTCTCTTCGGACTACTTTTCTTACACTCATGACTATTGTCCAGTTCCAAGTCTACTATGCTGAATATTTAGTTCGCGGATGCAGCTTCGATTTATATGCGCCATACTGAAGTGGCTGGACTTCCTAATCGGGTAAATTGATTCAGCCGCGCGCGACGCGTCGGTGCCATCTGACATATGGGTGCTGTTTACTATTGACGTCGATTGATAATGAATTGTCAATAAGATATCTGCTCAGGTGGTTTCCAATTGATTCTACTATATCTTGCGACTCTGTCGCGCTTTTGCAACTGCGCAGCAGTTGAGGCGGGGATCTTTGTATTGACTGACTTTTGATCAAAGTAAAGAAGACAATAATACAGACTAGACGAAATAACAGACAGATAGACTCATTATACGCTACGTATGTCCGTGCAGCATTTGACATTACCTGCTTAGTGCGAATTTCGATATTTTCAGATTCGCCAATGCAGATTCAGATCTGTCAGCTACATTCAACGTACTGCCAGCCGTACAGTCGCTGATCTTCGCGCTGTTAAAGCATTGCCTGCAGAAACAGCCTGTGAAATGGTTCTATTTTCCGTATAATCCCACTACGCCGGCGTGAGAAACTATTTGATAGGCACAAAAGTCAATTGTGCAGACGATCCGGTAGATATTTGCTAGTCGTGGTCGGTAGCTTGCTAGCAGAAGTATTTGTGTGCCTAACCGCATCGACAACCCCATTCTCCCACATACATATACGCATCTTGCCAATGCAGCTTCTTTCCCTGTCCACTCTTCACGGTTTGTCAGCAGCAGCAGCAGCAGCAGCAGAATAACCCCAAAAATGAAGGTCATTGATATCAAAGGAGGCAAAGGAGGCATTGATGCCTTGTACATCGACAGCAATGCGCCAATCCCAACTCTGCAAGCTGGCACGGTGCTGGTTAAGGTAGATGCTTTTGGTCTCAACAGAATGGATTTGTACCAGCGGGAGGGACACTATCCGCTTCCTCCGGGGGCGTCGAAAATTCTCGGAGTGGAATTTGCTGGTACAATTGAAAAGATTCACGACGAGCAGAGCGCTGAAGGATTCAAAGTCGGTGACAAGGTGTTTGGACTCGTCACTGGCGGTGCTTATGCCGAATATGTAGCTGCTACCCCGAAGACTCTGATCCTGTTGCCCAGTCACCTGAGCGTCTCAGAGGCAGCCGGAATCCCCGAGACGTGGTTCACGGCATCTCAAGTAGTGAAGTTCGTTGGCAAACTGCAGAAGGGTCAGTCAATTCTGTTTCATGCTGGAGCAAGCGGAGTTGGCATTGCTGCTATCCAGATTGCCCAACTGCTGGGTGCCAGGCGAGTTTTCACAACAGTCGGCTCTGACGACAAAAAGGACTTTGTTAAAGAGAACCTGCTGCTGAAAGGAGTTGATCCTAGTGTAGTGGTTCCCATCAACTACCACACGGAGAACTTCGAGGAAGTCGTCAAGCAGTACGAGCCTGCTGGAGTCGATCTGATTATTGATCCAGTTGGACAGTCGTATTTCATGCGCGATCTGGCGGCAGTTGCTGTTGACGGGGCATTGGTGCTCATGGGCACTATGAGTGGTTCTGTAGTGGAAAAGGCTGACTTGGGACTCATCATGGGCAAACGGGTCCGTGTCGAAGGCACTACGCTTCGAAGCAGAAGTCTACAATACCAATCAGAGCTGCGGGATTTTGTTGCCAATGAGCTGGTGCCAAAGATAGGCACCGAACTAGTGCATAAAGTAGACCGCGAGTTTTCATTCGACGAGGTGGCTGAAGCTCACCGAGTGATGGCCAGCAATAGCACCATGGGCAAACTGGTTGTGCGTGTTTAACTGATCCCAGCTGCACAGCCGATTACTCGAGTGAAGTTGAAGCCAGTTGGACTGAACGTGGATGATGTATTAAGGGCTAATCAATTACGGAAATAGTAACGGCCTACCAAACGTAGCAACTGATACTGGTACAAAAAAAGTCCCTTACTGCTTTCAGGTCTATCAAACGAAGCAACCTTATAGGTTCATGTAAGGTTGTCAGTTTAGGTCAATGCAGTTTACAATTATAGTAGTTACAACGTAATTATTATATGGCAGTCTGTCTGCACGCTTCAATTAACCTTGTTCTGCAATTAGCGAGTCTGCTCATCGCTGCGGTGTGCAGCTTCCTTTTCTTAACGCGGCGCGCCACATGACAGGTGCGGGGAACTGCTGGTGGGATATCGCTATAGCGGGGTTCAACATAAATTGGGTGAGCTCAACTAGTCTCCTCGACGAACAACATTTTCTGTAAAGCCACTTGTTTGACTGTTTCGCGACGCATCTGCATTCAGGCCCTCAACATTTGGTTTCCTGTGTTGCGTTTTTGCTGACGGGTAGTGTCTGTCGTGGACGACGGCTAGATGGACACATCAAAGCAAACAAATCGCTACAAAATGGACAAAATGCACCCACCTGCTCCAGACAAGTTCGACAATGACGACCTGTTCAGACCCCATCACTCGTTTGATTTATCGCTAGACCACACTGATATGATGTCTCCGGACGACCTGATGCCACCGTCGGCTGATACTACTGAAGTGGATCAAATGATGGATTTTTTGGATTTTGATAAAGATATTAAAACCGAGTCGCCATCTCCAGGAAATGACCTCATGTCAATGTCTCATCAGACTATAGGGCCCGTGAACCACACCAACACAGAGGGTGTGAACCGCTACGAGTCTTTGTTTAGTGGTGGTGGCGGCAGTGGGTCTCCGAAGGGTGGCGCTTTAAGTTATGGTGATTCGCAAACCTACTTATCGACCGTCGAGTTTGGCAAGCCAGCAGCAGATGCCTCGGAGGTTTCGCTGCCCAAGGATTTGCATGCGGAGCGTCTTGACTACTTGGAGCTTTTAGAAGCTCCTATTCCGCCATCCTACAAGTATAGGCTATTTGTTAATGATCTTCCTCTGCGGTCCCGAGTCGAGACCCAGATCAAGTGCCGACTAGTTATTAGCCCGCCTCCCGACCAGAACTTGGTGCATTTGCCGCCAGACACGATGGCACGCCCACGATTCCAGCTCAGCGAGCCGTTTATTCCGCGTGACGATACGCTGGACTTGGATGTGGACGTGGTGGATGAAAGCGCTCCTCATATTCCTATCTACATGTGTGAAAAATGTACATCACGAGAAAAGAAACGCGCATTCCGCAAAAAGCATTTAGACCCCAATGAAGAGTATCACTGGACGGCTGAACGTGTACATCGCCTGGCCATTTTCAACTGTCGCGAGCTCCTCAGCATGTCGCCTCCCCAGCAATGTGCGAGCGGTGGGGACCAGATGGTTCTGGGAAAAGACGTCACCCTACCGCTCAGAGTCGGCTGTTACTGCCGTCACCATGCGTGCAAGCAGGGCTACAGGCTGATCTTCACGCTACGGGACTCGACAGGAACAATAGTTGCTCGGACAGCGTCTGAAACAATCGTTATAACCGACGACCACAAGGATACTCGCAATATGTTTATTGGGCGATCTGGCCACGCTAGCACAGGATCAATATCTGAGAATTGGCATAGCCAGCCGTCGATACCGCCATCTCCAGTGTCTACGGAGGATCTATCAGAGTTGAGCAATGCTGACAATCTGTCTTCGACATCTGCAAAACGGCGCCGCGACAGCTCGTGGAGCGGCAATGGGAGGTCTACGAGTCACACATCTGTGCAACAGCTGCCACGCCAGCAGCAGCAGCAGCAGCAACAGCAGCAGCAGAATGTTCTGTCGAGGAACTCCTCTGGACACAGGCTAGACGCAGTCTCACCGTACTCTTCAGAGACAAATTTCTCTAGCCTGGGGAAGCTGACTGCTCTATCAACGCCTGCTTTCAGTCCGGGCGTAGACCTCAATCAGCCCAATATTCAGAGAATCATCCCTTCTCAGGGCTCGATCCGCGGAGGTATCGAAGTAACGCTGCTTGGATCGGGATTTTACAGTGGTCTTGTTGCGAAATTCGGCGACACGCCTGCAATGTCGACCCAATATTGGAGCGATTCGACCATAGTTGCGCATCTTCCTCCAGCTGTGATGCCAGGTCCTGTCGTGGTGACGTTTGAGGGAATAACCCGCATCACTCCACAGATATTTGTATATACCGATGACACCGACTCGCAGCTCATTGAGCTAGCGCTGCAAGTGGTTGGACTCAAGATGAATGGAAAGTTGGAAGATGCCAAGAACATTGCGATGCGGATTGTGGGCAGTGACCAAGGCACCAATGGAGGCGGAGGGGGAACTGGAAGTGGCCCGTTCAGTGGTAGTATGGCAGATTCTATGCAGAACGGAAAGCTGGATCATGAGAAGTTCCTTGTAAGATGCATCGAGCTCGCACAGGCCAACGCCGGAAAAATGGCTAACTGGCATCTACGAAATGGTGAGTCGCAGACCGTGATGCACCTCGCAGCTGCTCGCGGGTATTATGGAGTCGTATCGATGCTCGTGTCTCTAGGAGCTCGCACTGACCTCCAAGATGTGAATGGGATGACTCCTGCTCACTTCGCAGCTCTGCATGGCAGAAGACGAATAGTGAACAAGTTGCTCAAATGCTATGCCGACCCTTATATAAGGACGATATCAGGTCTGACTGTGATGGATTTGGCAGACCCTAAAGTGCTCGACGAACTGCCTCTAGGATTAACCCGCAAGCAATATTACCAGCGACTAAGCCATATAAGGCGAAGCAGCTCTACATCGACAGTCGCATCGTCCCGCCACAGAAGAGCAGAGTACAGGAATGGACTTGGAGACGTGGACAGTGATGTCGACGTTGACGGCAGCGAGGCAGTGACAGAAGATTTTGACTCGAGCGACTGGGGACAGTCGAGCGACGACAATGACAACGGCGACCTGCGCATGTCGGATGTTCGTGTTGCTATAGACCATGGCAGGCGAAGACAACAGCAGGGATTTCTGAGACAGGGTTCTGAGGCAGCCGCCATACTGAATGGCCATGGCGACAATGATACACTGAGGATTGGAGCTCCTCATATAGATGGCGACGACGACGACGATGATGATGATGAAGATGACGATGAAGACGGTGATGCATTTAAAAAATGGACGAGGCGCAGCTTCAACGATACTGCTGAACACATCTCTGCATACTGGCAACAGCTGGCCGAGTCGGCACGCAATCATGTTGGAACTTGGGAGCGTGCCAACTGGGAAGAAGTGTTCAAGTATATCCGGGGGCCCAGATATATGCAGCGGAGGGGATCGGCCAGAAATTCTCAGCAGCGGTTTACTGCCAGTGATGATGCCAGAGCAACCAGCGACAGCGATGCTACAGTACTGGAATCGTCGAGTAGTGCCAGACGCCGCGAAATGAAGCGGGATCTGCTCCATCTTTGGGAGTTTCTCACCACTACAAAAGCGTCGTCCATGGTAGCAACGTCGTCGTCTGATCCTGACCGTGGCCAGTCGCCGAGCCGACCGATACCTCCTCCTGCCTACGATGAGATCTTTCCTACCCGTGATAGTCGCCAAATGGCCCAGCATGAAGAGCAGCATCAGAATGAGGATGTCAAGCAGCGGAGTTCACAGAGGACGGAGCATCAGCAGATCGCAGATGATACGGAGTACGAGCAGCAGCAGGTCACCCATGACGACGATTCGGAACTATCGCTGGCAGAGAAGTATGAGCAGCAGTTCATCAAGACGTGGGTCAACAACAAGAAAAAGATCCAGAACGATCGGCGGTTGTTTTTCATCTGGATTCCTTTATTGGTGTTTGCAGTGGCATTGTTGATTGTGCGCATGTCAGGAGCGTCCCCAGAAGTGTACAAAACGCTGTTGCAGACACCGTGGTATTTCCGTTCAGACTCTTCTGCCTTCCGTCAGCGTGAGAGAGGCAATTCTAACGGTTTATCAGTAGTCAGTTCGAGCTTGCCAATGGCCAGTGGACTGAATCAAGACATTACTGATGGATCGCACAAGCAGCCCCCCAGCATCAGCAGCCCCAGCATGGAGGTGTCGTCGTCACTCTCCCTTGGGATTGATGCTGCAGTTTTGCTGTGACGCGACATTTCAACTAGCGTATTTGTTGAGCATATATGTCGTTGGATGCTGGAATGACATTCTGTCAGTACTCAAATGAGTCCATCACGATCACGATTCGTTTTTGCAGATGAGATTTGTACGATATTAAAATGGGAAGAATCAATACACTGGAAGTTTGTTTCTCTTCTGGTGCTCATCTGGCATTCAACTGGCACTACACTGGTACTCAACTGCGCTGCTAATTCGGACTTGGACAAATTATTCAAGTACTTTCGGAATTGAGTGGGGATTTCAATTTCGTTGTCTACAGATTTTGTGCTTCATTTTTTACGGATTTCTGCTTCATAGTGCGGGATTTCTATTCATTGTCGATAGGACTTATTTATTGTCGAGAGCATTCATTTCAATGATCTGCCTGAGATAACCCCGGTGCGGCTCTGGTATTACACTTGACGCATCCACGGGGAGTGTCGGGGCTAACTCACATAAGTAACGTGACAGGGCTAGGGATGCTACCCCCAATTACCCCTGCGAGGTGGGGCAGTCTGTGGAGATCCAGGCGGGTCGCCGTGCTCAGACGGTCGTTTGACTGTCAACTGGTGAGTATTTATTGTATCTAATAGTGACTGTATAGTATCTACTGTATTGTAGCAGTGACTATGAAAGAATTTTTTCGTGTTACAACTGTGATTTTCGTACTGTCGTTATTCAGCGTTGGTGTCTGCAACGATAAAAAGAAACGCGCTTTCCCCATATCCAGGTGGGGCAGGAGGGGAAGAGGGGAGTCTCGGATGAAAAAAAAACGCTGCAGGATCAGGCGAAATGCACAGGCACAATATCACGAGGAAAAAGCAATCCGTAATGCCGTGGGCTATATAAGGGCCAGATTCCCCAGAATTGGTTGACATCTTCTCGTTCGATTTGATAGGCAGGATCGGATCGGCTCTGTAGGAATTGGGTATTTTTGTGGTTTCTAGCTAGTCGATACGAACCTGTAAAGCCCCCAGCAGAATAGTCCAACTGAAGGAATTGACGAATTGTGGTAGATCGAGATAATTCGAAAATTCAACAAATTTTTTTGAGTATAGGGATCTGGACTTGAAGTAGGCGAAACTCAGTCCAGGCACGAAAGAGTCCGCGGGATAAGATTAAAAAATACCAGTAGAGAGATAAGCAGAATCTACTACAAAGATGCGTTTTGATAATCTGCTCGCACTGGTAGGGCTGGCATCGCAGACCCCAGGTTCGCACTCAGATCAACAGGTCCTGTCTGGAGCCAAGCAGGTTGGTGCTCCGTCGTCAGATTCGCCGCTTGACTGGGCGTCGAGTCCGCCATTTTACCCAACTCCGTTTGGGGCTCGCGTCGTAGACGACGAGTGGGCTGACGCGTTCGAGAAGGCTAATGAGTTTGTCGCAGGACTTACGCTAGCCGAGAAGGTCAATCTGACTTCTGGCATTGGCTGGATGATGGGGCCATGTCTTGGAAACACTGGGGAGGTTTCTCGTCTTGATTTCAGGGGATTCTGTCTTCAGGACGGTCCCCAGGGTATCCGTAACTCCGAGTACAATAGCGCATTTCCTGCTGGCGTCACTACGGGGTCCACATTCAACAAAGACCTCATCTACGACCGTGGAAAAGCAATGGCGTTGGAGTTTAAGGGCAAAGGTGTCGACATCATTCTAGGTCCTGTGGCTGGCCCTCTTGGAGTCAAGGCTGCTGGTGGCAGAAACTGGGAGGGATTTGCTGCCGACCCCTACTTGTCTGGCGTGGCCAGCGCTGTGACTGTCAAGGGAATTCAGGACCAAGGACTCATTGCTAACGCCAAGCACTGGCTTGGAAACGAGCAGGAGTACTTTCGCCAGTACACAGAATGGCGCCGGTGGGGGTTCACTGGCCTCAACGAGGTGCTGAGCTCCAATATTGACGATCGTGCGCTCCATGAAATCTATGCATGGCCGTTTGCTGACATGGTTCGCGCAGGTGTTGGATCGGTGATGTGCTCGTACAATAAAGTCAACAATTCTCACGCCTGCCAGAACTCGTATCTCATGAACAATGTCCTCAAGGAGCAGCTTGGCTTTCCTGGCTTCGTCATGAGCGATTGGGGTGCCCTTCATAGCGGTGTGGGCTCCATCCTGGCTGGCGCTGACATGTCGATGCCTGGTGGAGGCATTGCCCCGTCTCCGGAAGGCGACGCATATTTCGACAAGAACCTCACACTGGCTGTCCTCAATGGCACAGTGCCGGCGTATAAAATCGACGACATGGCTGCTCGTATCATGGCTGCATATTTCAAGGTCGGACTCGATAAAGTTCGCAAGGAGGTTGGTCCGCCCAACTTCTCGTCGTGGACGCTGGCCGACGAGGATCTGCTGTATCTGGCGACTGGTGAGGGACCTGTGGGCGTCGTCAACAAGCACGTCAATGTGCGAAGCGAGTTTTCCGACAAGATCGCCCTTGATGTCGCTGTCGAGGGCACTGTGCTTCTGAAGAACGTGGATGGCGCACTTCCGCTGGATACCAACAAGCTTCGTCGCATCAGTGTGCTGGGTCCCGCTGCTGGACCTAGCGTTAAGGGCCCTAACTGCCAGGAGGACTTCGCCTGCAGCGACCCCGGAGTGTTCGCTTCTGGATGGGGTTCCGGAACTGCCCAGTTCCCGTTCGTGATCACTCCTGTGGAGGCCATTGGTGTTAGAGCTCGGGCTGCTGGAATCAACCTGGACTACAGTCTGACTGCTGACAACGAGGCCACTGATGGATGGGCTAAGTTCGACCAAGTGGCTACTTATTCTGATGTCAACATCGTGGTGGTCGGTGCCAATGCTGGCGAGGGTTTCCTCGAGGTCGACGGTAACATTGGCGACCGCAAAAACACCTCGCTGTGGTGGAGAGGTGACGAGGATATCCTGCGTGCTGCGTCGCAGAACTCCAACAACATTGTGGTGGTCAACTCTGTTGGCCAGGTCAACCTGGAGAAGTGGATCGACCATCCCAACGTGACTGCCGTTTTGTATGCTGGCCCTCAAGGTGAGTACACGGGAGAGGCACTCGCTCGTGTTATTTTTGGCGAGGAGAATCCGTCAGGAAGACTTCCCTTCACGATTGCAAAGGACGACAACGACTACATCCCGCTGCTCACTGATCTTTATACCCGAGATGGCGGCTGCCCCCAGGATAATTTTGACAGTGGTATCTATGTCGACTACCGACACTTTGACAAGTACGGCATTGAGCCAAGATTCGAATTTGGCTTCGGCTTGTCGTACTCTTCGTGGAAGTTTTCTGATCTCAAGATTTCGGTTGTCAAAAAGCCATCGCTGACGCTGCCAGATCCACCAGCGTTGCAGGCTGTTCCGCAGTACAAGGACGAGCTACCTGAGCCTGAGTCTCTGCTGTATCCAAAGGACATCCCCCGATATAAGGACTATCTCTATCCTTATATCGACAGCGTTGCTGAAGCAGAGAGCAAGGGTGTTTTTGACTACCCGGAAGGATACTCTGACGAGCCGTTGACGACATCGTCGAGAGCTGGAGGTGCTCCGGGAGGAAACCCTGCTCTTTGGGAAGTCGCCTACAAGGTGTCTGCCAAGCTGAAGAACAAGGGACCACATGCTGGATCGTATGTTGCCCAGCTGTACATTGGCATTCCAGACACTGAAGAGTTCCCCAATCCTCCTCGTCAGCTTCGAGGATTTGAGAAGGTCACTGTTAAACCAGGCCACTCCACCAAGATTCATTTTGACGTTCTTACTCGAGACATAAGCGTCTGGGACGTTGTTTCGCAGTCTTGGATCGTCCAGCCAGGAGAGTACAAGGTCTATGTTGGATCTAGCAGCAGGAACTTGGAGCTTGCTGGGTCTTTTACTATTTAATTCTGATATCTCTTAGTATTATGTATTTAGTAGCGGTGCAACAAAAAAATACTGAATAAAAAGCCCTGATGAGAAAGATAATAATCTGTAAGTTAGCGTTCAGAAGATGCTATTACGAGTCTCAGTATGGCTATCGCGACTTCGTTGCGCTGTAGCAACCGCTCGGCAGTTGTTCCGTTTGGTAATTTGTTATTTTTCCAGTCTAGGACCATATTTCAGATACGGTTCTTCCCTTTGTTTCGGGGACCCATTTATAGACAAAAACAAATGCACTCGCTCCAGACAGAGTGAAGAGGAAAAACACGGCTGGACCCAGCTGCACTCGTAAGATGGGAAACAGGTAGGCAATCACAAAAGTGGCCATCCAGTTGGCGGTGGTCCCCAAGCTCTGAGCTACACCAGAGGCTGCCAATGGAGTCATTTCCGAGATGATCAGGAAAGGAATCGGGCCCAATCCGAGAGCAAACGATACCACGAAAAGAATAGCCGCCACAGACGCAACTACAGAGTAGCCAAGCTGCATTCCAAGTGACAGCACAGCAGATGATATTACCATGCCTCCAATTGAGATAAGAAGGAGTGGCCTACGACCAAATCTATCCACATATGGGGAGATTTGCGCCGTGACACCCAAATTCAGCAGCGAAATAAACACGTTCAAGATTCCAGAAAAGTTCGGTAGCGTCTGGCGTAGCACAGAAACCCCGTAGAATATGATGGAGTTTACACCGCATATCTGCTGGCATACCATCACACCTACTGCCGCAACAAACATACGACGATACTTGGGGGATGTTGAAAATTCGTACACTCCCACAGTCGCCTGGTCATTGAGATCCTCGTGAGGACTGAGCAGACCAGCCTGCTCTTCGACGTGGCCATCATTCGGAATCCCCTTCCATTGGCTGATCTCGTTGTCGACGTCCTCATGGTTGCGCAAGCTCTGTAGCGCAGAAGTCGCTTCGCTAGTCATGCCGTTGATTGCAAGCCATTTCGGCGACTCTACACAGAATGGCAGCGAGGCCCCGTTCAATATCGACAACACGACTCCTGCCAGTATTCCACGACGCCATTGTGTCTCGTTGGACCAGTAAAGGCCAATAATCTGCGCAAGCAAGATACCCACGTTGATGGATACTTGGCTCATGGAACCGAGGGTTCCACGTATGGCAACAGGACTTATCTCGTTCAAAAACAGTGGCGTCACGACGATGGAGGAACCCGCTCCAAGTCCACTGACGAACCGCCCAGTAGCCATTTGGAACACTGATACGGCACGAGCGGTGACGAGTGACCCCGCAGCAAACAGCAGACAATTCAAAAACGAAATGCGACGTCGGCCAATCCTATCAGCAAGCCCCCCCGCAATTGATGCGCTCATAAATCCACCAATGGAAAACATTCCTGTAACAAGCCCTATGTCTGACGTCGACATTGCTATACAGTCGTAGGGAAGGGCGCCCTTGGGACGGGATTCGTTTGCGGGACCACAAGTGATCACATCCTGAGGAGCGTTGAGTTCAGCTATGTGGAATCCAAATTGAACAGTTGCAACGCATATTATCACTGCATTCACCACCAACCTGGTGGTCCAACTGCCAGCCATCCTGTAAAGTAGATGTCCAGAGGCTATACGACTCTATGTAACAATTAAAGGGTTATTGCATGGGGTGCATGAATTACCTAATCGGAGATCTTTGATAGCCAAATCCCTCTTCGTTTCGTTTTGTTTTTGGTAACTTTCTAATCAGCTGAGATAACTTGCCTATATCACGCATAGCATACGCACTGTAGACATGGTCTGAGTTAGATTTGGAGGGACGAGTTTTGAATGGCCACTCGTGCTGCTCCCTACTTTACTACTCTGCACGCACACATGGCTCCGTTGAATTCTCAGATTTATACTGGGTAGTAGTACCCTAATACCACATATACTGCTGTGAATAGTTTCCAAGACAGAGCTTGACCGTTTGCGCATGTCCTGGAAGTCGACATTATGACGAACGCCGTCATGAAACCGGATCTCAAGCCAGAAACGCCCGACGCGTCAAAAAGGCCCCCTCAAATAATAGACCACAGCCAACGTCTGGGTCTTCCTCCTCCAATCCGTCTAACTTTGGCAGCAGCATCCAGTGGCCTCTATGGGGTACTGAGTGGCTTTTACAGTGGATACAACAAATCGTCACTACAGTATCTGGCTGAAAACGCACACAGACTACCCCGCACTAAAGGCTCGTGGTATTTTTATCACAAGCGAAAGAATTATGTTGTACTCAAGTCTTCGCTTGTCAACGCAGCAAAAGGAGGAGTCAAGTATTCGACTGCTGTTGTCATGTACTTTGGAATCGAAGCATATCTGGATTCTGTGCGGAATACGATTGATGCCGGTAATACCCTGATATCGTCGGGGATAGTAGGATTGATTTATGGTGTCTATAGTCGACTTGGAAGGCGCCAGCTAATGAGATCAACCAGGTCATTTATGTATTTTGGGGCTGCGGCAGGAATGCTGCAAGACGTCCTCAGATACGCTCGAGGCTATGATGTATGGTATCTTCCAAAAAGTTTGCAATCTTCTGTAACATTATAAAGCATTTAATGACAACATAATAATGACAACATGATAATGTTCCGAAGCTTTCCAAAAAAAAGATCTCGGTAACGGGGAATCGAACCCCGATCTCCCGCGTGACAGGCGGAGATTCTGACCATTAAACTATTACCGACTTAGCATGCATGTATCGTGGCAAGAAATAATATAAGTCCCAGACATGAAAGCGGATCTAACCCTAACCGGGTCTCAGGAACTGTCATATTTCGAATCTTTCTCATCAGTATACTCACACCTCAAATCCAGTCCAGATCTCAATATCAAAGCATAGGCAAGTACTGAACTTGTAAAAGACCCAAATATTTTACAGGTCCTGATAGGGATCAGTGAAGTTTGAAATGACCAGGAGTGACTCCGCGAACTCAAGTCTCATTAAATTCTGTCCTAACAATTCATATGTTAAATATAAAGTCAGCATCATCAACTTATAGTAGAGTGGTAGATTATAGCATATTGTTGATACAAAACCGCCAATTTGCTTAGTATAGAAATACAGCAAGGTTTTGATATGATTTATCACCGGTTGATGGATGCTAGCAGCATCTCGTATCTTAGCATAGTGTTATCTCTCTTTAAAGTTTCATTAATAAACTGATAATTGGGCGTCTTCCGCAAGATAACATCAATGATACGGAGAGACCGCCCAAAACCAAAATCAGACCAGCCAAGACGCAGCGGTCAACCATTTCCGACTCCAACCCGGAGAGTGGAATAGATCACATTTCCTATTTAGGCATTTAGATCCGGGTCTACTTTGGTTTGGTAAACTGCTGGTACCAAGTTACTGTGGCTGAAAAAGCGCTAACAAGGTGACAACTTGATATCGTGAATTAAATAAGTACTCCTTTATCTCCACAACAGATAGTATTGTTAGGCAAAAGGAGTTCGAGAGTGAATTTTAGATGGCTTTCAGTAATCGACAGTATTCGTGTTGGCCCTAAGGAAATCGGCTCCAACAGCACCATCAACAGCCACGGCAGTTTCAACCGAGATGACTCCACAGCGGCGTCTATCTGCAAGGGCCCATCTCTGTCGATAACCAACTCTACTGGTTGATACGAATTGGGGTATCGCATCCACCGCCTGAAACTTCCCAATTAGGAAATGGCTTGGCACTGACCATACATAGCTCCAAAATCATTCAAGCCAAAAGTCCCCATTCTGGCCCAATATAAAAGGGATCAGATATCCACAAATGAATCGATAGTTTTTCCAACCATCACTAATTCAATATGGCACCACATCCACTAGATCAGCTCACCACTTCAGAGCTGAAGTTGGCAGTGTCCATCCTAAGGGCCCACTACTCGGGCAAGCTGCTGCATATTAAGTCTATCCATTCTGAAGAGCCTCCTAAAGCTCTAATGGTACGATATCTTGAAGCAGAGAAGGCTGGCAGACCTATTGCTCCTCCTCCTCGAATCGCTTATGGAATCTATTATGTTCTTGACGAAAAGCGCGCCGAAGAAATGTGGATCGACCTGGCATCTCAGAAAGTTATCAGGACTAAGCGGTTCAACCAAGGAATCCATCCTCCAATGGATCAAGACGAGGCAGGAGCCATCGAGAGAGATTACCTGTTTAAAGAGCCGATGGTGCTGGACGCCCTTGCAAAGTGTGGAGTTACCGATCTCAGCACTATGACTGCAGATGGCTGGATGTACGGATGTGACGAGGAAGGTAATGTGCCTAGGTATATGATGTTCCTCATGTACTCGCGAGACCCCAAAAACAACCATCCCGAGTCCAATATATATGCATTTCCACTTCCATTTGTGCCGGTTTACGACATTCTTGACCAGCATTTTACTCGTGTAGACTGGGTCGCAACCGGTGGGGATGAAGACGATGTACATGCCATCAACTACAACACTAGGCAGGAGGGATCCAGTGTGCTCGAATCTTGCGCAGGATGTGAATACTTCCCTGATCTCCAGCCATCAATGAGAACTGACCTCAAACCCTATAACGTCTTGCAGCCCGAGGGACCATCCTTTACAGTTGAAGAAGGAAATTTGGTGAAGTGGCAGAAATGGCGGTTCAGAGTGGGATTCAATCCCCGCGAAGGAATGGTTTTATATGACCTTGACTATGATGGCCGCCATACGTTCTACAGATTGTCAATGTCCGAAATGGCGGTACCTTATGGCGACCCACGACCTCCACTGCACCGAAAAATGGCTTTTGATTTTGGAGACATGGGTGGCGGACGATGTGCCAATGAGCTTGCACTCGGATGTGATTGTCTTGGTGTGATCAAGTATTTTGACGGCAACTTGGTTGAATCCAACGGTGATGTTACCGTCCGCAAGAGTGTAATTTGCATGCACGAGCAAGATGATGGCATCCTGTGGAAACACACCAACTATCGAACAGACCAACCAGCCATTGTTCGACGACGAATTCTTGTTCTTCAGACAATTTTGACCGTCGGCAACTACGAGTATATCTTTGCTTGGCATTTGGATCAAGCAGCAAATATCCAGATGGAGATCAGAGCTACAGGCATTGTGTCGACCCAATACATCGACGCCGGTAAGAAGTCCAAATACGGAACAATCGTGTCCCCTAGTGTTCTGGCGACCTCGCACCAGCACATTTTCAGCATGCGTATCGACCCAGCTATTGACGGGTACCAAAACTCGATTTCGGTCCAAGAGACTGCGCTAGATATGCCTGGTGACAAGAACCCCAAGGGAACAGGATTCTACAACCAGAAGTATTATGTTGAGAAGTCAAGTGCATTTGACGCCAAGATCGAGACCAACCGGTATGTCAAGATTGTCAACGAGAACGTTATCAATCCCATTTCTGGCAATCCTGTTGGATTCAAACTGGCTGCCGCGCCTACTGCGCTCCTCCTAGCTCCTCCAGGAACGGTTGCACGATCAAGGGCCGCCTTTGCCACCCATCACTTTTGGGTCACGAAATACAAGGACCAAGAATTCTATGCCGGAGGCCAATGGACCAATCAGTCCGCTAAAGAGATTGATGGTGTTCAGCAGGCCGTTGAACGCAATGAGGGCGTTCGGAATGAGGACATTGTGTTGTGGCACTCGTTCGGACTTACTCACCATCCCCGTGTAGAGGATTTCCCTGTTATGCCTTGTGAGATTCTCAAAGTTGGACTTCATCCCAATGATTTTTTCACTGCTAATCCGTCACTGGATGTTCCACCAAGTACACAGCAGTTTAACAGATCTGTTGAAGTTATGCAGACGAGAGCATGCCATAGAATGTGAATGAATATATAGATCCTAACAAAAATAAACAAAATATAAATATAAACAACGAATATTGACGTCGCACCTTTGTATTATGACCCAGCAGGCTATGAAGCTTGCTGGTTCTGCTGCTCCGGTTTGTCTTTCGTGGATAGCGGGCTGGTCCATCTCTCATACCCTTCAAGACCAGTATAGGCTATAATCATGATCATGCCAAGCTCATCTATATCCGCAGAAGAGCCATGCTTTAATAAATAGTTGAAGTCATGGTCAACGATTTCATATGGGTCCTTTGTCGCTTTTGCGGTGGCCCACTTCCATTCACTGTCTGCCTCCCAAAGCGCCTTTTGTGCCGTCCACTGCAAACCTTGGACTGTCTCCTTCAGGCCACACCAACCAGTATGCATCAGAGCCACTATTCCCTGTACTATTGCAGCAATTATCAATGTTCGTCTTGAAGACTCTGCAAACATATAATGAGGCCATGAATTTTCAAGATCCGCAACGTGCTCCGACGTTAAACACTCCCACATCGAAGAATCTGCTTCTAGTGGGAGAATGTCTTTGCATCTCGCTTTTAGACCTTCACACCACCACTCTAAGTCATCCATATCCCTTCCAGCTGCAGATCTCATTTGAATATCACCATCCAAGAGTCTAATGATCTGCAGCATTGTTAACAGCTGTAGCTGGCACAAGTGCTCAGATAAAGTAAGTTTCCTGTGCTGAAAGTACGTAGCAGCCTTGTTCTCTATGATTCTTATTATCATTTCTTCACTCGAATCATTCTTGGCCAGATATAACGCTACCACCGCATGAAGGTCTTGAACCGACGTCGGGAGGACCCCACTGCCATGGCAAGTAGATTCGCGATAAAAAGTGGTATTGATAAACGGTGTTTTGCCCTTTTCGATTAACAACCTAGGAAACGACTTTAAAATGTTCACAATAGCTTTCATTCGCGAGTAGGGCAGAGTAGTAGCAGTCGCCGAAAATGTTTGCGGACTCAATCTCATTTCATCAAGCGAGATTTCTGAGCCTGGTGACACTGCGCTCGGCGAAACAGGAAACATTGGCTGATCCAAGGCGGCCATAGACGCGCAAAAAGGTGAACCCGTAGGTAATATACTATAGACTTTATCATGTTCCTTCAAGCATACTTCATCGTAAAAGTTCGAAGCTGTTGTATCAGAATTAGTCTTTAGCGCAGCGCTGTTCCAGGGCTGCCGACCTGTTTCGTCCACCAATGCGGTTATTTGAGTACTACTATCTTGCTCTGCAGCTCCGGAGTGCTGCTGCTGCCGCTTGTCAGTGGCGAAACATAGTTCTCCGAATATTCCGTGTTCACCAGCGTCAGGGATTTCAACAACATCACCAGGGCTTCGAGTATAGAAGCATGCTTTTCCCATCTGGCTGCAGCGAGTACATATAGGACGAGTTTTATCGCACCGCCGTTTTGCTTTCACACAGTTATGGCACGACTTCTGCCGTGACTGCTTGTGGTTTCCGAGTCCGGAAGAAAACATAGCGTCAGCGAGATTACTGGCCGATAGTGAAGGAAGTCAGTATTAGTCTTAGTCTTTGCCTGACTCAGGAGATGCGGCGCCTATGTATAGAGATCAATTGCTAAATGAGGTCCATATATCGCTTAGAGCATCATCAGATAAGCGATAGGTTAACTGAAATTGTAAGTTCATATTTTTAATAAGCAGTCAACATTTTCTTGAGCTGATTATTGCATAGAGAAATATAGCCGTTTGAAGAATACAGAGCTTTAAAGATTGGACTAGAGAAATTCGAACTACCATGCTAGTAGTATAGAACACATTTCGTGCTGCTAATCAACATAATCATCATTATAACAAGCCTATTTTTCTGTACGGGATCAGTCAGATTGAAGCACGGTCCATAGCAAAGCAATTTTATCGCGCCTGTCGTTGTACGTGCAAAGATGAGCCTAGTTCGTCCCAACTAAAGCGCTAATCTATTGTTATTATGACACCAACTAAGTTAAATACTATTAAATAGTAAAATGAAAAAAAAAATATCGAAGCAATAGTTGGAGGAATATATAATAATAATTTCTTTCACGATTTTATATGTATATGGCTCTATCTCTGAAAAATAGTACCAAACCGCAGATTATATTAAGACTGTTTAATACGGGCCATCTACTGAAAGAATACCGTTCCCATTACCTGTCGCTCTTCGAGATATATTTATATCTGGCGCACCACATATAATTACTCTGCTTGTAATGTTACAAAATAGTCGGTGTGTAGCTTGTGCTAGTGAAGACTATAAGGGCATTACTCCTCATTAAACACTGCAGCATATCGGCTATTTAAGCGCGGTTATGATTTACAGCTTAAGCCGGATATAATCTGTTAGAACATCATGATCCGTCATGGCCGGCATAATTACTATTATGGTGGTCGGCATGTAATTCTGACAGATAACTAAGCAGGCAGCAGCGTGAAATAACGCAGATCTCTGCATGATGCAGGGGGCTCAATACCTAATGCAGTATGTGGGAGCTTGACTAACGTGAAATAAAACTCTGACGTATCAGTAGACATGTATAGGAGACGAAATGACCATATCCCACTTACCATGAGTCAGGGTGAAATCATTTAGAACTATGCGGAGGTGGTGGAAAGTACCGCTCTGGACGCGGGCCATCGGACTCATAAAGAACAATTTACAACCTAGACGCGCCAAAGTCAACACAAAATAAGAGCTGAAAAGCTCCAGGAGAGTTATGCATATCAATGATATGAGCAAATTCTCAGACATGCACAATGCGTGTTCACGCTTTATATATCAAGACGTCGGGAAAAAGAAAGATAACGAACTCAGAAATCAGATACCATCATTAAGGCGCGTCGTCACAACCCTAAATCCAAATCTAATATGGCGGCGACATTGTAATTAGGACAAACCTTAACTTTAGAATAAGTAATAAGGCACTTGGTAATCAATCAGTACAATCTAGAAGCGTCAAGCTTATGGGTAAATATTATACCGGTGCTAGTTTGGCCAGCAGCTGTTTGCGGAGACCTATGAGCTCTGAATTTAATGACACTGGTGCTGTTCCCTTTTCAAGTAAATTCCGTACCCACGCGGCTCCCATGCATAATTGCAGGATTTTTTATAACCACTATCGTACAGAACTCTGTAATAAAGTGTGTTCAGATCAACTAGCGTGAAACTTGCAATACCTGGCAGGGTCTATACTGGATTGTCTTTTAGATTACAGTGCTGTGTCAGGTGAACTTGCTAAAACGATTATAGCTAGTTGTGAGTCGCGTGTTCATATTTAGGGTATCGATTTCCCGTCCTGACGCGTGAAAATGGCCGACGACCTGACGAGGCAGCCGGCCAATGGCACTGCTGATCCAGTCGTCCAGGTGCCTGGGTCAGCATCCCCGGCGAATAAAGCAAAAAACTTGCTTGGCCAGAAACGTCCTACGTCTGTGCATCGAGGAGGATTTCAAAGTGGCAGGCAGGACCAGAGCAGCGAGTCTCTAAGCTCAAGAGCATCCAGTGCTGAGCCTTCGCCGTTTCCTATGTTGTTTTCCGGTGCTGGAAAGTCGGAGAGTGGTAACGCTCCTGTTGGTTCGATACATTACAGTGGTCCTGGGCAACAGAAGGGCGTATCAGGACCAACCGCAAATGGGTCCCTTGCTGAACGGTTCGCGTTTAATGGACAGGCTAGTAAGTTCAAGGGATACGCAAATGGTAGCATACAAGGTGTGATAAAAATGCAAAACGCTCCTACAAATCTTCCGCCAAGTATGGGAATACAAGGAATGCCAACGGGCATGCAGCATCAGTTTTCGCCAAACATGCCGCCAAACATGCACCCAAACATGCACCCAAACATGCACCCAAACATGCACCCAAACATGCCTCCACACATGTATCCCCATCCTGGTGGTCATCCAATGTATGGCCAGCCGTATCCTGTTCCTTATGGCCAGCCGTTTAGTTCTCCAGAGCAGATCACGGCGACGCTTTGTCAGGTATTTCCGACAATGCCACCGGAAACTGTCCATCTTGCCGTCAAGGTTTACAAGTCGTATGAGGCGGCTGCCAACTGGCTTTCTTCACTGTTGAAAATGGAGACTGAGCGACTACAAAGGACAGGCGAACCGATGCCTCGATACGGACCCGCTGCCATGACCGCTAAGCGAGAGGTTGCACGTCCTGCAAAGTCAATCAGAGAAAAGTTCAGTGCAGTCAACAATCGACCGTTCACCACCCAGGCAGACCCCAACTTTTTCATGTATCAAAATACATTTCGGCAGTCTGCGCCCATGCCGAAGAAGCGAAAGCTTGTCAAATCGTCGTCGTATGAAGACGACTATCCAGTATCAGATGACAGCTCTGGTGAAGACTATTATGATGCCGGACGAGCAGAATTCGAAGTCAGACTGCTGCAGTTTCTCAATACTGCAGCAGTTCCAGACATTGTAGATATCTCGTCGTGTTCAGAGGAGCATGCTCAGTTGTTGGTGAGTGCGCGGCCCTTCCACTCTCTGTCTGCAGCAAGGGCAGTCAATGAAGACGTCGAAGTCAAACCCATAAAGCGACGTGGTGGAGCTAAGAAGACGGTGGGAGAGAAGATAGTAGATGCTGGTGCTACAATGCTGCGGGGATACGAAGCGGTGGACTCACTGATTGCAAAGTGTGCAGAACTCGGAGAGGAGGTGGCTGCAGGTATCAAGGCATGGGGTGTCAGCACTCTAGGAGCAGAAGCTGAGCTCGAAATCACTGAAGTACCCGAAGAGGGTGACAACGACAAGATAACAGAGCGGAAGAAGTCTGGGTACTTCACAGAAAAACCTGTGCTGCTGTCGGAGAACGTGGAGCTCAAGGACTATCAGCAGGTAGGAGTGAACTGGATCTCGTTGCTTTACAACAAGGGCCTATCCTGTATCTTGGCAGATGAGATGGGCCTTGGAAAGACCTGCCAGGTGATTGCATTTCTGGCCCATCTTAAGGAAATCGGACATCGTGGTCCTCATCTGGTGGTGGTTCCAGCCTCCACTCTGGAGAATTGGCTTCGAGAGATCAACCGGTTTTGTCCTGCAATGGTGGTGGAGCCATACTATGGTTCGCAGCCAGAACGAGAGCAGATCAGAGACCAGCTGTTGTCGACTAATGCTCAGTTTGATATCATGGTCACCACTTATAATCTGGCATGTGGAAGTAAGGCTGATACGAGCTTTCTCAAGTCTCTCAAGTTTAACGTCTGTGTCTATGACGAGGGTCACTTGCTCAAGAACAGCCTCTCGGAGCGCTACAACAAGCTGATGAAGCTGAAGGCGAATTTCAGACTGCTGCTTACTGGTACACCGTTGCAAAACAACCTCCGAGAGCTTGCCTCATTGCTTTCTTTTATTCTGCCGGATATTTTCAACTCACGGCGAGACGATCTGGCAGAGGTTTTCAAACACAAGGCAAAGGCAACCGACGACTCTGCAGGCTCCACAAACCCTCTGTTGTCAGAACAGCGCATCACAAAGGCAAAAACGATGATGACGCCTTTTGTGCTTCGACGGAAGAAGGATCAAGTGCTGAGCCACCTTCCTAAGAAGTCGCACGCCATTGAGTTCTGTGATATGTCAGACGACCAGAAGGCTATTTATGATAGTGAGCTCGAGTCAAGTAGGGCACTTATTGCATTGCGAGAGTCAGGAGAAGCGTCTGGCAAGAACGTCGGCAACGTATTAATGCAGTTAAGAAAGGCTTCCATCCATCCACTGCTCTTCCGACGGCATTATACAGATAAAATGTTGAAGAAAATGGCCAAGGAAATTATGAAAGAGGAGCGATACAAAACTGCCAATGAGAAGTTTATTTACGAAGATATGGAGGTCATGACAGACTTTGAGTTGAACCGGCTCTGTGAAAACTTCCCGGACAGTATAGGCCATCACATGTTGTCTGAAGACAAGTGGATGACATCGGGCAAGATTGGCAAGCTAGAGAAGATACTGCCGGGAATGAAGGAAAAGGGAGACAGGGTGTTGATTTTTTCGCAGTTTACACAGATGCTCGATATCCTAGAGCGAGTTCTCAACAAGATGGATATCTCGTTTCTTCGACTCGACGGGTCCACTCCGGTGGAGATTCGACAGGAAATGATAGATAAATTCTACGAAGAGACTGACATCACGGTTTTCCTGCTTTCAACAAAGGCCGGTGGTTTTGGCATCAATTTGGCATGTGCCAACGTGGTGATTATCCATGATTTGAGTTTCAACCCACATGACGATAGACAGGCAGAAGACAGAGCACATCGTGTTGGCCAGACTCGAGAAGTGCAAGTTATAAGACTCATCAGCCGGGATACAATAGAGGAGAATATTCTCCAGCTTGCAAACACAAAACTGGCTCTAGATAGAAGCGTGAGCGACGAAGCCGAGGGCGAGAAAGCCGAGCAGGCCAATGCATCGTTGGTTGCGACTATGCTGTTTCAACAGGATAAGAAGCGCGACTTGCTCAAGGATGAGGAGATCAACGGCGGTACAGTATCAGAACTTGTGGACAGCACCAATGGACAAGCTGACGCGAGCCATGTCAAACATGAAACTGGTGCCGACGATATCAAATCAGAGTGAGGTGAGACCAAAATTATTACACCATGTGTTTGATGTAGTGACGTTCTGTCGTATTCTACAGGTTGGTTTTCAAATTCCCAAAAAATTCGTCAAAAAAAAGGTGTGGTTCTAAAGATACAAGTCAGACGATAAGAGTTCTGCAGATGTCAGGCAATAATTTATATTAGACTAGTCTATGTAATAATAATAGATCAATAAGTTACAGTCAGACTAGACATGTCTTCGCGTCAACCAGTAATAGTAGTATATATGTTAGACTAATGTGTATAGTAGTAATGGACCGATGAATTCAGGTCTACACAACAAACAGTCTGCAGAAAACTTCTAATAAAAAGAGTACAGCTAACTTATGATGCAGCTATCACAGGTAACTAAACCTATCAGATGGAATGCTTATTTGAGTTTCTCAACAATCTCAGTACGCGGTCGTCTCTTGTCAATTTTGCTCGTGTCCAAGAGGCTGCCTGCAGCATTTCCTCTGTGTGATCCCTCAGGAACAGGAGCAGCGCTGTAATTCTCTTCGAAATTGCGAGTGTTTTTGGGACTCAGCAGCAACACCATCTCCTCCCTCTGGCGCGCAGCAGCTTCGATGTTTCCACTCAACTGCGCTTGACGCTGGGCCCTAGTGGGATATGTAGGAATCAGCCAGTCGCCAATTACAGACTTGTTGGACGACTTTTTGGCGAAATAGCCGTCGTAGATGACCAGTCCCAAAAAAGTGCCTCCAATGCCGAACGTCAGGATAACTGACCTCCTGAAAAGCGCTTAAAGTTAGAGGTGGAACACGACAGCTTGAGAAGCAGCAGCTTCTCGACTTCTCCACCGAAAATGGGAGAATTAAAAAAAGGAACTCACGCTCTTCTGGACCATAATGCTCATGATGGGCAGCTCGACTAAACACCCGTGTAGGCATTCGCGCCTGGCTAGCGACTCGAACTACTGGCCTGAACATGTTAACGTATGTCCAATCAGACTGGTCGAGTCGAAATTTACAGGCTGGTACATTCAGTAGGGTAAGTCACGTGCTTATCTCAGGGGGGGTCGGTGGGGTATGTATTAGAGATCAGAGGCTAAGTTAGTGTACACATTGAAATTAAACATTAGCATATATATATCTCGTGAAACGCCCCCCTTCGTCAACTCGTCTCTGTACAGAGCGTACGCAGATTTGAGCTCAAGCGATCAAGATGCTGACGGCGCTCGGATCGAACGGTCAGTTTCAGCTCGGTGTTGGGCACGACGCAGACGTCCACGTACCGGAGCCGGTTATTATAGACGAGGAGATCGAGACGATTGCTAGCGGAGGGAATCACACACTTTTTCTGTCTGAATCTGGCAAAGCGTTTGGGTGTGGTGATAACTCGTGCAACCAGCTTGGAGCTGCCAGTCCTTCGTCAGTAACGACGCCCTCTGTAATAGCACAGGACATCAAGCTTGTCGGTGCTGGATGGCAGTTTTCTGTGTTCGTCACCAGTAGCAACCAAATACTCAGCTGTGGACGTGGCCCCAGCGGTGAACTGGGGGTCGGAATGACGAGTGACAGTCTTCCGCTGACGCAGGTGACTGATTTTCCACCACCAGGCACTACGATTGAACAAATAAGCTGCGGAGTAGCGCACTCAGTGGTTCTTCTGAGCGACAATTCTGTATGGGGGTGGGGTGCTGGCCGCAAAGGTCAATTAGGACCGCAAAACCACGGCAACTGCGATAAGCCTGTGCTAGTCTACCAAGGTGCTGGCGTTCGGATTTCTCACGTTGACTGTGGCAGAGAATTTACGGTGATAGGGTGCTGTGACAGTGGATACATCGAAGTACTGGGAGCCGACAAATGGGGGCTCAAATCTGCCATCCCCCCGGCCATACAAAGCGCCAATGAGTTTCGGTGGCTGGGAGCCGGCTGGTCGACGATCCACCTACTGTTGAGCGACAAACAGCTCTGTTCGTGGGGCAACAATAGCCACAACCAGGTACAGTCTGGCGGAAACTACGAAGCAGCGTCAGCTGGAAGCGAACATATTGTAGCCGTGTCAGAGTCTGGCCATCCGGTTGCATGGGGATGGGGAGAACACGGCAATTGTGGGCCCCAAGGGGCGTCCGACAAGCCACAGAAATACCAGCTGTCGGAAAGCATTGTGTCTAGAGTGTTCGCCGGGCATGCGTCTACGTGGATAAGGGACTGATTGGACACAGAATCAAGAAAATAGAACTAAAAAAGTATATATCCCAGAATCTTCTTGCTTGACCGCAGTGGACATACGTGTGGCCAAGAAATATGTATTGCCCTGGTATCAGTCTAGGGCAACTGTATCGACTGGTTGCTACCTTTCAAGCAACCAAGCTTCTTGTCGCCCGTAAAGTTTTTTGGAAACTTCAAGAAGCAGCCCGAACCCCGATCTATATAGAAGCAGACCCATCATCGACCTTCCAGCAGCAGCCTCATCGAACTTGAGTCCACCCCCAGTAGTGGTGGACAGAGCAGAGCAGAGCAGAGCAGAACACAAATGTTTGGCATCATATGTTCAGGTCGTGCTGGTAGGTCACAAAATCGCAGTAGCTTAAATGATTGCTGTTACTGATTGCTAACACAAGTTGAGACTGTGCAACTGGTGGAGCCTTTCAAATACGTCGCACAGATCAAAGATGGGGCCAGAGTTAACCACCTCGTGGTGTTTCTGCTGCCAGAAGGTAAGAAGACATCTCTTAACAACATGTTGACTGACAATCAGCATCAATTCCACCAGGGATGGGCGCATCGGTGTACTTCCAGCTGCCTGGAAAGGACTTCCAACTGCTAGGAGCGCTGACCAACGAAAAGCCGTCAGCAATCTTCAAAATCAACAACAGCTCGGCTCCACAGGTAGCGTTTGCAGACATGGACGAGATGGTTGATGAGGAGGTCATTGTAGAGCAGATGGACATAGTGGTCGGCATATCCATTGAGCCAATTGAGGGCATAGAAACGGCACTTCAGAGCCTGAGAGCAGCGCGAGCTTCAACGGCTGGAGCCCTGGCACCCGCGGCACCATCCGACGCCCAGAACATCTCGGTGCTGGCCAACAAAATCGTGCTGCATGCATACAACTTTCTCAGTGGATTCACGACCCCAGACGGCAAGGTGCCCATGAAAGTGTTCGACGACTGGTGGACCAAGTTCCGCACCCGCATTGCCGCCAACCCCAAGTTTCTCGACGAAATTGATTGACACGAATACTAATGACGAATAGTGGTAACCAACCAACTGGCGATCTCATGTCATTGGTATTGCTAGATGGTTGCTGTTTGAACCCAAACGAAATCCCTCGACAAACTCAATGATTTGTATCGCTAAGATTGTTAGAACCAGGTATGTACTTGCGCCTCATATATATGTATGAGTGAAATTGTTAGGCACAGGAGTAGTAGTGGTCCTAAATATCATCGAAATTGTTAGACACGAGATGCTTGTACTTGCGTGCCTGCTCGTCGGCCTCCGCAACTGTATTCTGGTGATGCACCAGGCGAGCAGCCCTTGCAGGATTCCTTTGAATTTTGGCGCTCAGCGAGTCACATAGCTTCTGTAGTCTGTCTAATTGTGCAGCTAGTTCTTCACCATTTCCAGCCAAACCGTTGGCTGCTAGCCCACCCTGGGGGTCTCCACCGAACGTGCGCTCAAACAGCCTCCTAGTTGATTTGAGGTTATTGCGTCGCAAACGCGCCTCGTCAAATCGTGCTAGCAGGTCTTTTGTACGTTGCTGCGGAGATGCTTCGTCCATGAGTTCGACCACATCTGCCAGCTCCTCGTCGCTTAAACTGTCGGGAATAGCAATGGAGAGCAGCTTCGCGTCGACATTGACCATCGCGCGGCGGGCGGCAGCTCTGCTCTGCTGGAGCAACTGCAACAACTCCTGATCCAGCTGTGCCTGCACCTTTTCACACAGAATTCGCAGCGACTGCTGAGTGAACAGCTTCTGGTAGTAGGCACGCTTTCTCTGCTCCACCTCTTCCAGCACCGTTGACAACCCAGGCAGACTGAACCCGAAATCACGCTCAAACGGTGCCTGCAGCAGCCGTGTCTGTTCTTCGAGCGTTGCTCGCGTCTCATTGTACACGTCCATGGCGGTCCAGTCAAGTAGGAGGGCATCTCATAGCCCTCGACGATGGCTGTATTAGGGATTTCCGCATTGAGTTGCCAGGGGGGATTAAATATCAAATACTTCTGAACACGAGATAGAACCACCATAGCAAGCTCGAATCAGGCGGCATGATTGAATATCAGCCTTCAACGGAGCCCAGAATAGTTCGACACACATCTTCCGGCTCCGTCGCGCTGTGGCAGCTGCTGCGAAGTTGAAAGCAGACTGGCAGAGTTGGCCACAGTAGTCACAGAGTCCACGCCTCAACTGCTACGCAGTTGAGGCGTGGACTCGTCGCGGCGTGGGCATGCAGTGGGTCGACAACGCGACGCTCAAACAAATATACAGGGAGAAATTTCTAAAAAAATGATGGCAGAAACGAAATACGAAATAAAGGGCTCCACCAAAATCAATGTTAACACGCCTGACTCTGGCCTTGAGTACAACAAAATATATATTGTGGTCATCATCCACTGTGATCGGCGCCTCATGTACGTTACAGATGTGGCTTCAGGACTAAAACCAAACCTTACTTCCTACGCAATGGCCAACTTCAAGCAGTGGATAACCATCCTGTGTGGGTGTGCCTGTGCGCTTGGCAGCTTGTTCGAAGCCACTGCTGAGTGGAAGCCGATAGGACCCGACGATGAGTTGCCGGCAGGCTTGCATGTACGCCTCAACCTCGCGACGGGCGAGCGTGAGGCCAAGCTGTTAGATTCCCAAGACAACGAGGACAACTCGATAGTGGTCGTCGCCGACAGTAACAGTGCCGTCGTGCTCGAAGCGGGGCAGGTCGGCGATGTTCCAAAACGGGTGCTGGCGAGTGTTGAGGATTTCTATGAAATGTCGGAGCTGGCCCACGACATTGAGTACGGGCCCCAGATTGCAGAGCAAGCACTGCCGCTGCTGGTCGACGTGTTCACAAACCGCACAAATGAACCCGACGTCCGAGACATCGCGGCAACCATCCTGGGAGCGTGCCTGCGCAACAATCCAGACGCGCAGCAAGTGGTGTTCGAGCACTACAAGTCCATGGATGTCATGAATGTGCTGCTCACCACACTAAGATCTGAGCAGGACCACCGGCTGGAGACGAGGCTGCTCTACGTGGTGTCAGCAGCACTCGGCAGTAGGCGTGCGCTGCACCGGTTCGTAGAGCTTGATGGCGGTGAGGTGCTGCGGGCGCTGTTCCGGCGGTCTCCCCACTGCCATGTGCGGTGCTGCGATTTTGTCAGCGACTACATCATGGACCTAACAGGTATCATCGAAAGGCGCGATGACGATGCCAGCCAGGACTCCAGCAGCTATGGGATCACTAGTGATGACAGCTTGGCTGTTTGGCGCCAGACAGAGCTGCAGCAGTGGGCACTGCTGTTCCAGGAGTCCCTCGTAGGGTCGACTGGTACTGACCAGTCACGGCTCACGCTGCTGCAAACGCTGGCTGCCATGAAGGAGCATGCGCAGGGTATTACGGTTCCAATCCAGGAAGATTTTGTCGGCTGGCTGGCAGAACAGTCGCAGTTGCAGCCATCTGGCGGTCCTGCAGCAGGACTAGTGGACGAGATCCGGCGGGTACGTCATGTAGTGTTTGGCAATGCCAATGCCGCACGCCACCACATGGACCTGTGAGCTGACAGGGCCCAAGCTCAAAAACTGCCAACTGCCAGACCCGACGTGGTTGGCTGGTTGGAGAGGGCTGTCAAAAAAAACAGACGTCAGACTACAGTATTAGACTGAGGTATTGGCGGATTTAAGGGGAAAACGCATGCACATGCATGTCAGAAAAAATTGCCTGTTTGGGCAAGACATAAATAGGGAAAACCAGCGATGTTCCCTGATCGGGTTGCAGTCAGAACAGCAGGCCCAACAGTGGCCTTGAGCAGTAGGAACAGCCCGCCGAAGCAGGCCCAGCCGCGGGCATTGTTGCCACAGCGTTATTATTAGCAATTATTAGCCCGCTGAAACAGTAATTTTGTAGTGTCGGCTGCACTGTAAAACGCGGGCGGGCCCGCTAGGCGTGTACTAACGGCTCCAAGACATGTCGACGGTCTAAATTTGGAGCATTTTAAGGTGTGGTGTGCCCCTGCCCCGACGCATGGTCGATCGGGTTGGACATATTCGATGGACGGATACGACTGGTCGTAGCCCGCTGGGGGCCGGTGCTTTTATATCCCAGCAGCCAGCCATCAGCCAGATTAGTGTACGTGTGTGTGTGTGTGTGTCTGTGCTGCGATTGCTGTGACTCTGGCACCGGCCTGACGTGATTTGTCGTGCACGGTCTGGACCTGCCGGTGCTGGTGGTAGCAGGCGCTTTTTCCGAGCCAGTTACTTTTTTCAGCCCCTCGTTGGCTATAGCGTGCGCCGCTCGTGCGTCGGGGGCCATGCGTTGCATGAGATCAAGGGGGTGAGCGCTAGCGCCAGCGCCTAGCTGGGCAATATATAAATAGCTGGCGCGCTGCAGGCGAGGCCCGCTTCCTGATATCTACTCACAATGGTCAATTTCCGTCGTTTTGTTACTGGCTCTATTCTGGCGGCCACGGTGGCGCTCGCGCAGTCGTCGGCAACGCCCTCGGGCACTGCCAGTGCTCCGTCCGGTGGCAGCACCGACAATCCCATCATCAATCCTGGTCTCGGCCAGGTCGTCAACGCTGGCTCCTCCTTCACCATCACCTGGACGCCCACTACGTCGGGTAATGTGAACCTCATTTTGCGCGAGGGTGACGCCCAGGACCTTAGCACTATCGGCACTATTGCCTCGAACATCGCCAACTCGGGCAGCTACCTGTGGTCGGTGCCGTCGTCGGCTGCCGAGAACTCTGCGTACTCGGTCATGATCGAGCCCGTAGGCGACGACTCGGACGCCAACTACAGCCCTTACTTCGTGATTCTCGCCGTCGGCCGCGGCATCACCGCCAGCTCGGGCTCGGGCGTCGTGAGCGCCACGTCGGCTGCGGCCTCGTCAGCGCTGTCTGGCTCCGTATCGGCGTCCGCGTCGCTTACCGGTTCTTCGAGCGCGCCTTCTTCTGCTGGCTCGTCAGCTGCTTCGTCGGCTGCTTCGTCGGCTGCTTCGTCGGCCGGTTCCTCGTCTGCTGCTGGCTCGTCTTCGGTCTCGTCGGTCGCGTCATCGCTGTCTGCCGTGGCCAGCTCATCTGCCAACTCGACAACTTCCAGCACCGCCTCGAGCTCGAGCTCTGCGACGTCCAGCGTCAAGACTGGCGGCGCTGTCAGCGTTGGCGCCAACGTGCTGGTACTGGCGGCTGCTGTGGGCGCAGTGGCTCTGCTGTAAAACTGTTATTTATGGATCTGATAAAGCATATGTGGACACCACAGGCAGCGTATTTGTTGGGCTTTGCTGTTCTCGTAACTTGAATTTCTAGCACTTTAATAAAAATACCGTTTCCTGTTTAATTTATACTAGTATTGCTCCTGTGTCATGATTTGGTTTTCTAGCATTTCAACCATTTTGGTGAACTAACGTTACTGTGCGTATAATATTTTTTCACCATTTTGCACTCTTAGCTGCATTTGTGACCTCAATGTGATCTCTATTTTTCGTGCTGTCCCCTAATTGATTATCTAGCACTGCCAACGCGTTTCATGCTAGATTTTCTACATTTATGAATTATCTACTAGTTACCTGCTCGATTTCACTATCATACTATTCTATCATATGCCGAACGACTCATAACCATATCGGGCCAATCATCAGCAAATCGGATTTTCCTAGCCTGCATTGCCTGCCTTGGGCTCATCGTCGATCTCTGCTATCTAGACAGCTTGCTAGAATATTGCACAACGTAAATGGCACAACGTAAATGGCCGGCGCGACTTAGCAGTCCACAGACTCCACGTCTCCCCAACTGTACAGCAGTTGCAACAAGGCAGTGGAGTCGCAAGATATGGGCTGCAAATACTTAGAATACAAAGTCATCTTGCGACTCCGTCGCGCTGTAGCAACTGCTGCGCAGTTGGGCGTGGACTCTCTACGTCGGCACATAGTTTTGGCTTTTCGTTTATGCTATGCCCTTTGATTGTGTGGCGTTATATGTTCGTTCCGAGATCACTTGCTTGGTGTTTTTTTAATGTTTGTCATCTGCTTAGATCTGCTGATACCAGTCCCTAAACGCACATGCAGCAGCTAGAAAAATTTTGATCCTTCATTTCGATCGCTATTGCTTCGACTCTAGTCTTTCAAACTTTTTGTAATTTTTTTGGCTAAACTCGATGTGAACTGTTGTTTTCATGTTCAATTTGCAATCTATCTCCACTCGTTCTAGTTGGTACTCTCTATTTGCGTGCTTTGCTCTGACATCTGCCCGGTCGAGCCGCTGAAAGCTGCATATCAAGGCCTAAACCTTACTCAGGGGTATATATATTCCTCACACCACCTCGAAAAAAAAAAACACACCATCACACCGCCCAACAACATGAACTCCACGGCGCCCGAGATCCGGCTGACGGTGCGCGAGGATCTGTTCCCCGGCATCGTGTCGGACCAGAACCTGGCGCTCGTCGCGCCTGTGGTGGTGTACTGGACGGTGGCGCTACTGTTTGAGGTGCTCGACCGGTGCCCCAGCCTCGACCGCTACCGCATCCACCCCACCGAGGAGGTGCTCAAGCGTAACAAGTGCTCCAAGAGCGAGGTCATCCGTGCGGTGATTCTGCAGCACGCTGTCCAGACCCTCACAGGCGTCGTGCTCAACATGTTTGAGCCTCCTCAGTACACAGGCATGGAGCCCTACGAGCTGTGGTCCCTCCAGCGCCGGCTCGCAGTGGGCCCCGACGTGGCGCGCTTTATCTATTACTGGGTGATCCCCGCGCTGCGCATGGTGGGCGGGTTCTTCATCCTCGACACATGGCAGTACGCGCTGCATCGCACGATGCACATGAACAAATGGCTCTACAAACACCTGCACTCGGTGCACCACCGGCTGTACGTGCCCTATGCGTTTGGAGCGCTCTACAATACGTTGGCCGAGGGGTTCCTGCTCGACACGGTGGGCGCGGGGCTGTCGTACCTCGTGACAGGCATGTCGGCACGCGAGTCGATCGTGTTCTTCGCGTTCTCGTCTCTCAAGACTGTCGACGACCACTGCGGATACGACTTCCCGTGGGATCCTCTGCAGATGGTGTTCCCCAACAGGGCGAGCTACCACGACATCCACCACCAGAGCTTTGGCATCAAGACCAACTTTTCCCAGCCGTTCTTTGTGCACTGGGACGAGGTGTTTGGTACAAAGT
The DNA here is from genome assembly GCA_030563205.1 of Sugiyamaella marilandica. Classification (NCBI taxonomy): domain Eukaryota; kingdom Fungi; phylum Ascomycota; class Dipodascomycetes; order Dipodascales; family Trichomonascaceae; genus Sugiyamaella; species Sugiyamaella marilandica. The sequence continues at coordinate 62,896 of JAKUBH010000045.1, forward strand.
ATGCGAAGACAGACCAGTACATCGCGGAGCAGAAGAGGCAGCGATTGAGCAAGGCCAAGAGCGAGTAGCATGTCCATGCCTTATACATATACATATACATATGTATTATTTGTGGATGGTGTGGAAGTGGTCTGATGTGACGAGATTACTTATCAAATAAGAAGGACACGAACTGACGGTCCAAAAAAAAGGTTGAAAAACGTGACGTACTGGAACGCCACCAGTGCAGTCAGTCGGTGTGCACTGTCCACTGGGTGGATAGTGCCATGTAAAGCATGATTAGTGCACTAATATAATGGATTATGATTTGTGCTGTAGCACCAGCACCATGCTGCTAGGGTAGCTTGAGAGCTCAGAACGGCCATTTGAACTGATAAAACCCATCAGCGTCCACGCCCCAACTGCGCAGCAGTTGCTACAGCGCGACGGAGTCGCAAGCTAACTCGGTGTTATCGATATTTTTAGAACATATCTTGCGACTCCGTCGCGCTACGGCAACTGCTTCGCAGTTGGGCGTGGACTCTGTGATCAGACAGATTGTAACATATTTAGGAAGCTGACCAGGAACCGGAGACAGTTGAGACGGACGCTGTGGAGAGCCCGTCGTTGACAATGTGCTGCTGGGTCTGAGAACGCTACTATCGACTATTGAATGTAATTACTATATTATTCTTTTAATCACTTGTTGTCATTTCTACTACGCTGTTAGTAGTCTTTAAGCTACTGTTAGACTCGACTGTCGACATGTTTCTGTCACTTGCAGCATCGGTATCAAGTGTGACTCGGAAATTGATGGCGAGCTCAAGAACGTTAATTATGAACAAATTGACCAAAAGTCATCAGTGTCCACGCCCCAACTGCGCAGCAGTTGCTGCAGCGCGACGGAGTCGCAAGATATATATATATATATATACATTATGTATCTACATGTATGTATGTATACTCTGTAAATACTGGAAATGCTGGTTGCACCGACAGCACTGCCAGTGCATGTTGTTATTGTTGTTGTTGTTTTCTCGTTTTTCACGAACATACTGTCTTGTTGTCATAGCGTTTTATATCATCTAAAAAATGTCATCGTTAGCGGCAGCAAATTGCTGCTTCAGTTAAGCGTGCGTTCAACTCGTTGGCGGTCAGCCCTGCGTATCGCGTTGCACCTCATCTCTGCTCAGCCGTGCCAGCCACATCACTCCACACACGCAGCAGCTCGGTCGTTGTCTTCTTTGCTATCGACCACCCCAATTGAATCGCCAGCCCTCGCAACCGCACCTGCTGCCGCCGCCAAACCGCTCACAGCTGCTTATCTCGTGCAGCCTGCTCATCTGTCGGCGTCACCTCCGCCCATTGTAGTTTTGTGTGGTGTTTTCTGGCACATCTCGTTGTCGGACAAAAGACCGACGAGCTCACCTCAAGCTGGTCATCCCCCAGCCACCTTCGTGCACCCGATGTCAAATAACTCGTCGCGCAGGCCGCCTCCGTCGTCGCCAAGCCCTCTGTCGGGGTCGGGAGCGCCAGGAAGCCCTGTCGTGGCGCCCATGGCGCTGTCGCCAACTGGATCATCGTCGTCGTCCGCCTCGTCTTCACGACCACCGCCAGCCATTGCCGACCTGCTGTCGACGCCGCCCCCGCTGACGGTGTCGACGTTCGGGTACGAGCCCCGCCGGCGCGCCAGCTCGATCTCGCAGGCGTCGGACGACGGCAGCGCCGTGACGTTCGTCAACAACGGCAGCCGTGACTGGCAGGACGTGCCGCTGTCGGAGCTCGTCCAGAAGGAGAAGCTCATCCTCGTCGACGCCGAGACGTCGGTCGAGCACGCGTTCGAGACCATGAACGCCCACGGGCTCACGTCGCTGCCCATCCGCGACGGGTCGTCCGTCAGCCACACCTTCGACTACTGCGACCTCAATGCATACCTGCTGCTGGTGCTGGGCCACATCGAGCCCATCGACGAGTCGCCCGAGGTCGAGAAGCACGTCGTCAACGCCCGTGCTGGCAAAGAGGTGCCGGTGCGCTTCGTGTCGCAGCTCGGGATCAAGGACCCCTACGTGGTGATGCCCGCAACGTCCACCCTGGCGAGCGCCGTCGAGATCCTCGGATCGGGCGTGCACCGGTTCGCGGTGTCGGACCCAGACAGCCCCTCCGACATTGTGGGCATCGTCAGCCAGCGGCGGCTCGTGCGCTACATCTGGGAGAACGGCAGGTCCTTCAAGTCGCTCGAGCCGCTGTTCCAGAAGCAGCTGGCCGAGCTCAAGATCGGGTCCACCGAGGTGCTGTCCATCAACGGCGACGAGCCCGTCATCAACGCGCTGCAGCTCATGCACAACGAGGGCGTGTCGTCGCTGGCCGTCGTGGACGGCGCCAAGAACCTGCTCGGCAACATCTCCATTGTGGACGTGCGCCTGCTCACCAAGTACTCGCAGTCGCCGCTGCTGCGACACAGCTGCAAGCAGTTCCTCAACGTGATCCTGTCAAGCCGCGGCCTTGCCGACGGCCAGGACTCGTTCCCGGTGTTCTACGTGACGCTCGACTCGACGCTGGGACGCACCATCGCCAAGCTGGTGGCCACCAACGCGCACCGGCTGTGGATTGTGCAGTCGGCCTCGACCCCTGCGTCGACCCCCGCCTCCCCGCCCTCCGACAGCGCCCACGACGGCCAGCTGGTCGGCGTGGTGTCGCTGACCGACATCATCCACCTGTTTGCCAAGCACGCCGGCAAGGAGTTCCTGGACCCCCACAGCGCGCGCCACCAGCGCCGGCGCAGCTCGTCGTCCAGCGTGCGCACCCAGCCGTCCATCGACGCGTTCCGGCGCAGCTCCTCCATCGGCAGATCGCCCATCGACCGCACCTGATATTATTTCATTTGACAGTGACAGGCGTGCAGCTGCCGTGCAGCAGGCACCTCCACGGCTCACAGACCTCGCCGTCTAATTAATATCTTAAAAGAGCCTCCTATCTCGCTCCCTCCATCCCGGGCGCCGGGGAGGGGGAGGGCGTATTTAGTAACTATTTAGTGAATATCGACTGTACCGTTGGATGCTGATAAACTGTAGAGCTGGCATGTAGTGGTTAGCAGACATGTAATAGATTTTGCTATATATCTTGCGACTCCGTCGCGCTGTGGCAACTGCTACGCAGTTGAGGCCTGGACGCTGTCGACTGTTACATTTTGGCCTTAAATACCGTGAAAAACAAGATATATTCAGGGAATCTGTCTTAAGAGCGGGGGTGGACGATCCGATGCGATGCGATGCGATGCGATGCGACTAAGGCCGTAAGTAGGCACAGGTGCAAAATCAGACTGCGCCTAAAGACATTGCGA
>JAKUBH010000046.1:0-65477 GCA_030563205.1 Sugiyamaella marilandica
AAATAACAGCCATGCTGGAAGCCGCAAGCCAAGTTAATCCAATTCGCTGGGGCAGCTGACAGCGCTTATCCCGCAAGCTAGCCCACCGTGCTCACAATTCGCTTATCACATTTGACGGTGTCGGTCCGGCAATGGTGGTGCAGCGATGCTCATCGGCAATTTGCTGCGCAGTAAAGTAATGATAGTTTCCTTAGCGCATGATAGCTGATAAGTCTGGCATGGGGTGGGTAGGGGACGTTTGGGGTAAGGGTGGGCGTCGGGTGGGAAAATTGTGGGCAGCTCAACAGCGGGGACCGAGTTGGAGCCAAGAAAGTCCAGCGATAGCCGAGCGTTGTTTCATTTGAAGCTAAGAAGGGGGGAGAAAAAAAAAGGTAGCGCATCGAGAGTGGGCTAGCAGCTGCATTTTTAGGAGTGGTGGGGCTGCGCGAGATGGTGTAGTGCTGCGACAGCGGAGCAGCGAAGAGCGGTATGTGAGAGTCGGCGGATGTGCCATTCCACGTGGATCGTCGGACAGCGGCCGCCGTTGGGGCCTGTAGTGTCATGCAGCTCGCTGCACAGCACCGCAGCAGTGGTTATCACCGCCGAAACGGGGCCGCCGCAGCCGGCTGCAGCCCAGTCGCAGGGCCGCTGTGGCAGACCCCCGTCGTATACGAAGCATGAGTGACCACCACACAAACACGGCGCTGCTCGTTTGTGAGACAGACCCGACAACGGGCGGCATCTCGAGATGCGAGCTGGCTGGTGGCCGTTTCATCAGCACCATGCCGGCACACAGCCAGTTGCAGTCGAGGGCCGGCCAATGGGCTGTTAAGTTCGGGGGCGGCAGCTGGGATGACGTCGGAGGGGGTGCCCAAACAGGCCTAGGGCGCAGACTGGTCTGCCCCCACTCATCGCTGGCAGTTGTCGGGTAACCCCCGACCTGGCTCCTAAAAAGCAAATGTGGGCAGCGCACAGCACTGGACCCGCACCCACCACAAGGCAAAAAAGCAACGCCGCCGCTGTCACTCTTAACCTTCTCGGACCACGCCGCATGCAATGTTATCATGGCCCAATGGCATGGACCGGTGGCCTGCCCTTTGCCGCATTGTCCTGCGTGCAGCGCCCGAATGTGATCGCCAGCATGCTGTCATCACGGGCCCGTTGCTTTTTTTCATTTCCCCTCCACTGCCAGCCGTACGCCCCTCCGCTGCACCACTTAGGCGATGGCTCCTGCACTGGCGTTAAATACCCGGCGGCGCCCCCCCAGAGCGGACTTTTCCAACTTGATCACTGATATTGTCAGGACAGTTCTGCGACGGCTACAGAGCTGTTGTCATTTGCCAAATCTACGCCTTCTTCCCTCCCGAGTCGTCCAGACCCATCCCGCCTGACGCTGAGCCGGTTCTGAGTCGAGTCCCGTCGTCGTCTGTTGGCCAATCGTTACCCCCGGATAGTTGTTGAGGACCAGAGCTCGTCTTCCGACCTGACCATCTCCCAGCCAACGAGGTGACTCGTATTGGCTTCAGAACACCTCTCACTGGCACACCGCCCCCCCGCCCCGCCTGGCGTTGATTGGAAGAACCGTTTGATTTCCGGTTGCTTATTTCTGTTCTCCCTGGTCATCTCCGTTTTCAGCTTGTTTATCCAATGTCTGCTCTGGCTGTGCCATCGTCCCAGTCGCCGTCCCTGGGAGCTCCTCGCACCTCGGCGTTCTTCTCGCCTTTCAACAAGCCGCGACTGCCTCCGCTCAACATACTGGGTGGCCCTAAGCCGGGCACTCTGAGGTAAGTAACCTGCTGTGCACCGCGGCAGCTGCTGGAGCTCGACTCTACAGGAAGCCTCCTCCACCGGCTCACCTCGCCCCAACGAGATGGGCTGCGGAGTTCCTGTCTCAAGCCGCGCACGCCCCTAGCCCTCGTCCTCGCCCCCCTCCCGCTAACCCTAGTCCACCAGATACACCAAACCCAGGCGGACCGTTGCCGGCAGACCCAGGCATCCAGCCCCACGCGTTCGGTGCGGCGTACCCATCTTCGAACTCGTCGGCGACGTCGCTGGCATCGTCTGTGTCTGTGTCTGTGTCGCCCCGCGCAGAGTCGCCTAACTCGTCGGCCGACCCGCTGTCGCCTGCTGCAGTGCCCCGCGGAGGAATGCGCACGTCGCTGTCGGGCAATGGCGACACGGCGTCGACAGTGAGCGCCCCCGGAATGAGCTCGTCGCTGCTGCTGACGGCCAACGGTGACCACCGACGCAAAACGCCGTCATCGTGGGATCCCCACGACGACCTGCTGCTGCGGCATCTCAAGGAGCAGCTCAAGCTGGGGTGGAAGGAGATCGCTGCATACTTCCCCAATAGAACCACAAACGCATGCCAATTCCGGTGGAGACGGCTCGTTTCTGGGACCCTTCGATCTGCTGGCGGGTCGGTGAGCGGCCTCAACGGCACGCCTGCTCCCAGCGCAGGTCCGGGCCCTGTCGACCATGTTGGTGTCCCCTATCTGCCTGCCGGGTATGCGCCGCCAGCCCATCATCACCATCCCCACCACCAGCAGCATCCCCATGCACCCAACATGCAGCCCCACCACGCGGTGGCACCCCACCAGCAAGCCCAGCCGTTACCTCATCGGCTGCTGCAGTGGTCAAAAGAACAGGATGATCTGCTGCTGTCGCGCAAAGACCTCCGTCCCGAGGAGCTGAGCCTGCTGCTGGACCGGTCCGAGGCCGACATTGAGCAGCGCATCATCCAGCTCGGCTACTCGGGCCGCTCCATGTCGATGCCGTCGTCCAAGCGGGCCAGCTTCATTGGCGACGAGGCCGACCACGACCACGACCACGACCACGACGACAACGTGATGATCGTCGACGGCGATGCTGAGGACAGCAGCACCGAGGACGGCACGTCGCCCCGCCCCGTTACCCGTATGGGTCGTGCCTACTCGCATCCCCGCCCGTTTATCCCCCGCAAGATGTCGGGGTCTCATTTCGGCGGGCTCAAGCTGCCTCCCCCGGTAATGCAGCGCCCGGGCTCGTTTTCCGAGGGCGCGTCGTCGCCGCCCTTTTTCCAACAACACTGAAGATCCTTCCTTGACGACACGCTTACGATTATGATAATGTATTTCGATATTTCTTTTCTTAGTTATGACAGGGGTTGCAATAGATAAAAGTTACCGATGGTTCTGCCAACTGTTCCAGGCCCAATGCCACCAAGATTTTCCGTCCAGCTGCCTCAATTGCTGATGACATATTTAGTGCAAATGTCTATTGTTGTGTCTGAATACTATGTGCTTCTGCTCGCTCTGAATGTGCTGATCGTATTTTTTCCAGTTGTTTCCACTACGAACTCTCTTTTCTTTTCCGCGACTCCGTCGCGCTGTAGCAACTGCTGCGCAGTTTGGATGAGAACTTCCAGATACTGCTGGGTTCACGTTGGGCTCACGTCTGCCAGCGTCGTCGCACAACTGCGCAGCAGTTTCTACAGCGCGACGGAGTCGCAAGACCGCTCTCAAATTCGATTGATACAAAACAGGTATAATGAGCACTCAGTGCATTGCGCTGATCATTATTGATTTGATCGTCGAAATTTGATTATCAAAATCTGCATGATACTGCTGTTTTGGAACCGATGCATGGAGAAGACCAGCAGGAGTGGCCCAATTGTTCTGAAAGAGTGCCGTAGTCCTAACTAATTGTTGATCTACGAGATGAGAAATGCAGATGCGCTCTACGAAGTTAAGCCCTCAATCGTAATCTGTGACCCCATCATGCTGTAGCAACTGCTGTGCAGTGGTTCTTGTGTACCTCATTGTACGTGCTCAGCCAGGCGACGGTCAGAATTCAATTATGCTTCTTTGTTGTCATATAACTACTGGTTAGGAGTTATGCTATTTATTTTCTTTTTATTTTTTTAATTTTTTTTTTATTAACGACACATTTGGATCTATCTTTTCGTTTGTATATTGTCCACGTTTACGAACAGGTATTTTATGTAGCTATCGACCTAGAGCATATGCGCAATTTGCACAGATGAGAAATTCAAATGGATACATGTTTGAAGCGACTTTTCAATATACAGTTGAAAAAAGTATAGAGCGCTCAAATACTGTTTGCCAGTGTCCATGCCTCAACTGCGTAGCAGTTGCTACAGCGCGACGGAGTCGCAAAAGCCTTGTTTTACATCTAATTATTCTACAGAGTCTCTCGCTACGGATAGTTACATTATATCCCCAATTGCAACAGTAATGCTCTTCGATTATATATGCTTCATTCATTCTAGTACCTCCCTTTCTAGCCTTTTCTGGCTTTGGTAGGACGTAATCTAGATGCTGCCTCGAGCCATCAGCTCCACATCAGCTTTGTTTCGTCGACTCGTCGGTTCTGCTTGGCCTCCCAGTCGGCTATGGTGCGCTCCACCACCCGTTCATCCACGCGCACTTCGTACCCTGCGTCGTCGTGTTTCGCCAGGAACCCCAGAGTCTCGAGGCCAAAGATCACGTCGTCTACAGTCATGCCTGTGTTTCGCGACAGCGCATCCACCGTGACCGTCTGTGCCCCCACCTCGCGCAAGCTGCGGAGCTCGTAGCAGAGGGTGTTTCGCCAGTAGTTGGTGTACGACGCGAGGCCGAGCGTCGACAGCGGTTTCTCAGGCGTCCCCACCATGTTCTCGCGCCGGCTCAGAACATACGAGAACTCGATTAGGAAGTTGCCGTAGCCTTTGCGCTGGGCAGTGGGCAGCGTCACGATGCACGACACGTTATTGCGAGCCTGTGCGGTCGCCGGCTCGCCCTTTTGCTTGGAGAAGTACCCCACAAAATGGCACCCGCTGGTGTCGTCCTCGGTGAGAATGTAGAACATGAACGGCTCCACGTCGTAGTACAATGTCTTGGAATCGAGAAACAGCTTGGCCATCAGGCACAGGTTCTGGCAGTACAGCGGCATCTTGGCCCCGTCGACCTCGAACACGCTGTTGCCGTTGTGCCTATATATCTCGTTGCCTGGCGGGTGTCGGTATCGGCACTTGACGCTGTGCCGCCATGCCACGTAGTCGCTGGCCATGTACTTGAGACAGAACTCGCAGATGCACAACACCGTGTGTTTCGAGTACTCTTCCGGATACGGTGATACGTACCAAGTATCAATCTCGAATCCCGCCAGATGTATCTTTTGGATCCGCGACACCGCTTCGCCTGCTCCTACCGACGCTGCACGACTGGCGGGTCCTCCAAGCGATCCTGTCTGAACAGTTTCCCGGGTGCTCGCTCTGTACTGGGCACTGTCGAAGTTGTCGATGTCTGCTGCTGTCGGTACCGTTCGCGACGTGTCTGCATCTGCCCCGCTGATTACCCCGCCATATGGCTCCTCGTCTTCACTGTCGTCTAACTCCATTTCGAAGTTGTCTTCGCTTGCAGAGCTGGCACTCGCCGTTGTGCGCAGAGACGGGATCACCAGCTTGATGCGGAGAGTCTTGCGTGGTCGTCCACGACGTCGTGGTGGTGCTGCATCCGCACCCTGTCGTGGACTTGATACTCTGCTCACAGTCTGCGACTGGTCGTTTTGGAGACCAGAAAGTCGGAGTCGATGCCTTTGGGACCGACTTTCACGCGCCTCATCCAGTCGCGTTCGTGCCGACACTCCTGTTTGTGGTTGTGGTTGTGGCTGTGCTCGTGTTCGTGTCCGTGTTCGAGTCACTGCTGATGCTGCTGATGCTGTTGTTGCTGTTGATCTGCCAGTCCGGTGTCTGTCTTCTGCCTGCTGGACTGCTTCGAGACGCCAGCTGGGAAGCCGGATGGTCACCAGCGACCCGGCTGCTGACACAGATCGCGGTGGGGCCTTCTTGCGCGTCCTTTTGACGGGCAACTCCTCATCGTCGTCATCGTCATTGCTGTTGTCGGGATCCTCGTGGCCCATTGCCGACTTCAGCCGGATCTGGCCCTTGAGCAGCTGAGACCAGAACTTGTTGTCCTTCAGTGGGTCCACCAGCGATTCCCGTGGCGCTGCCTGCGTTAGCAACCGTCCGAGCCAGCTCACAGCCTGCTGCAAGCCGTATGCGCTACGAACCTCGCGAAACAGGCGCTTCCGGGGTGAAACATTCGAGTCCACCACCTCCAGTACCCTCGGACTCGTTCTGCCACCATTTTGCCCTCTTGTCCTCCGTCCCCCTCCGTCTTGCCGCCCTCCACCACTCCGCAACGTCATGGTGAAGGCCCTATATATATATATATATTATATATGTGTATTTTGTTCTACACGTACCTGTGCACGCGACTCACATATTCACGGGGACTGCCTGACAGCATGCAGCTAAGTGCGGCGCAGTGCGGCGGTACCCATGCTCGATAGTGTTGGATTGGAGAAGGGTTCTTGGAAATAACCCTTATAGTTCTCCTGCTCTGGTAGACGACATGGCTGTTCTAAGACAAATAGTTAACAGAGTCTGTAAGCCTTCCTCTCAAAGGTAGACACTCGGTTACAGCAATGGCAATATTATAGGAACACAGAACGGTGTATTATGTTATCCAAAGTTATAAAAAATGGGGGAATACGTCTTTATATAGGTAAAGCCGATCACTCACTCAAGCCGCTCTACCCTTTATTCAAGGGGTAACTGTTTCAAACCCAACACTCCTCCACTTGAGGGATGTATGAGCTTTGCCTGTTTATTCTCCATACCACTCAAGGTTACGAGATTCTCAAAAGTCTTTCGTGCTGTAGACTTAGTCCACGCATTCGCAATCTGCGAGCTAGTAGGAATATAACGTAGTTCAATATCCTTGTTCATAACTGCAGCTCTAATAGTAGCCAATTTACTAACAACCCATGGATTTCTTCCATCATAGACTTTCTCAGAGGAAACTGTCTCAATTAAGGGTAGGTTATCTTCGTGTATAACAATTGATCCAGATTTTCTCCATCCAAGGTGTTCTAAAAGTATAACGTACCATCTAATCATGGTAGCCGTTGTGGCTAGTGCAATTAATTCCGCGTCTCGTGTACTCGTTGTCTTGATTGTTTGTCTCTTGCTGTACCAAAATACAGGAGCACCTGCAAACTTAATCACGATTCCGGATATTGCATTATAGTTCTCGTCCGGGACGTTAAAACTTGCATCCGCATAGGCTTCAAGCACGTCATTCTTTCGATAGGTAATGGCTAGATCCTTTGATCCTTTTAAGTAGCCAATAATACGGTACACTGCTTCGAGATGATGGTCCGCAGGATTCACCAAATGATGGCTAACCTTTCTGACCGCACACGCAATATCTGGGCGTGCTACCGTAGTAAGATATCTAATTGTGCCAACCAAACGTTGGTACAATTTCGCCTCCTTAGCCCTTAAAGGTACACCCGGACTTTCAAGAATGGTGTCCTTGGCCATTGGAGTCGTTCGAATTCGAAGGTCTTCAAAACCAAAGGTTGTCACAAATTCTTCAATGTAGCTTGCCGCTGAGATGGACAAGGTTCCTTCTTCAATATTTTGATCTATTTCCAATCCTAGGAAGTTTCGTATAGAACCACAGTCGGTTCCTTTAAACCTCTCAAAGATCAACGCTTTAACGCGCTCTACCTTCTCTATATCTTGAGACATGATCAACATATCGTCCACATATACGACGATAATAGTCTTAACATGATCAATCTCCTTCGTGTAGACATTATTGTCTAACAGTTGTTCTTCGAACCCCAAGCTCGTAATGAACTCTTTCAGGGTTCTATACCAATTTCTTGGTCCTTGTTTCAAACCATAAAACGTTTTCAGAAGTTTGAACACATACTCTGTATCCGGAGCTCTAATGTATACTTCTGCATCGATTTCACTGTGTAGAAAAGCCGTCTTGATGTCTATCTGATGGATAATCATATCCTCAATCACCGCCAAACCCAAAATTAAGCGTAAATGTTCAAAATTCAATGTCGGAGCAAAGGTTTCAAAAACATCGATTCCTTGTCCCTGATCGTAACCTTTCACCACCAGTCTAGCTTTGAACTTATTAACAATACCTTGGTCTAATTTCGTAGTATAAACCCATCGGGTATCAAGGATCTTTTTCCCAGTTGGGTCCAATACGCGCTCCAGGACGCCAAGTTCCATTAGAGAAAATATCTCATCCATCATAGCTTCTTTCCAAAGGTCGAAGTATGGCAAGCTCTCAGCATGTTTCATGTTTCGAGGGATCGGAACTTCGTTTTTATGTAACCCTAGGGAACGGATGGTATGTCCTTTAACGAGCAATACACGGTTTACTCCTTCATTGATTGCTTTATAGTTCAGTGGTTGTTTTATAGCTCTGTCATATTGTCGTCTTTTGTTGTACATAGGATATCTGATAGAAGTGCAGCCAACAGAGTCCGCTAGCTCCTCCGTAATGCTCGGGGGTGCAGGCTTTGACCAAACCGCGTGTAAACTCAATTGGTTGTTGGCCTTCTCAATCTCATCTGGAATCTTGTCTGGATCTGTAATACGACCTGAGTTATCGATGTCAAGCAGTCCGATGCGGTCTATCTTTTTAGCTCGAGTATGAAGCTTGCTTACATCATCCCAAAGGGTCTCTGCCTGTGCGTTGCTATCTTGTTTTGGTTTGTTATCGGGTGGAGATGGTTCCGATACTGGCTTCTTTTCTCCTTTTCTTTTGGTGAACTTAGGTTTTGGTTTCCCGACGACGGATGCTGTTTCACTTCTTGCGGAAACATGGCAGCATACTCTAATTTATATTGCGGTAAATTCTTCTCAGTCTTTGCCTTGAACGCAATATCTTGCAAAATAACATTTACAGCATACTTATGTTCAATCAGAAACTCGAAAAGGGCAGCTTCCAACTCCTCCGATGTCTTAGGTTTGTCAGTCGGAACCTGTTGTCTAACTAGATTTACCTTAGCCGATACTTCTTTTGGAATATAAGCTGTTCCGCTTGGTATGGCATCTAGTTTAAGAACAGTCTTCCCTAATAGGTCAATTACCTCAAGCAAGTTGGATTCTGTGATTAAGTCGGGTTCCTCCTTGTATTTTGCAACTTTTGATCGTTGGAATTTAGTGCTTACCGCTGGAGCGAGCAGAACTAAGGCATCTTCCACTTCCTGAAACAATTCCAGTAAGGTAGCTTTCAATATTGCAAAATGACCTGCGCGACCAAGCTTATACAAACTGTCAGTTGTTTCATATACCGACGAAATGAAGTCCTCTGGGGTAGTAAAGTATCTGGCTCTGATTGTTGAAATTTGCAACACATTACCGTACATCACTCTGCTGGCTGTTGCCTCTTGTGATTTTTCAATAAAAGCTTCCACTTCTGAAAAACGAGAGAAGGAAGGATGGTCCTTAAACGCTGGGATTCTTCGCAACGCCTTAGTGAATCGTTCCGGAGCATTCTCAACAAAATAGAGACCGCAATATAAGAAACCGAAAAAACTTTCAAATTCGGTACGACCTTCTGCTCTCTTAGTATCGATGTACATTCTAAGTGTCTCCGACTTAATTTTCTCAAAAGAAGCAAACTTGTCTGATGTAGCATCGTTTGGTTTCAGAGACTCTACTACAGAGTCCGAAGGGTTCGTTTCCGAGTCAGAAGCTTTCAGGTCAGAAATTCCCTTAGTTATTTCGTCAATCTTTTTGTCGACTGAGGTTTTTGCCAAACCGTCAATAACCCGCCAAAAGCGTTGGCCTGATTCTTGGTTCTTAATCTGCCCGCTTGTGAAGTAGTCTTCTCTAGAGTACCTATTTAATTCGCTTGCATACTCACTATCCGTAACTATCTCCATGATTACTTCAGAGCCTGGTCGAAAAACAAGTTTAAACCTGGTGATGAGGTTCAGCAAGGCCCGTTGGGTTGGTTCAGTAACATTAACTGTATCCAGTATGGAGAAATCCACATGTTTCGTAATGGGTGTGGCTATCACTTTCCCATCTTTAACTTCCGAAAATTCGGAGTAAGCTTTCACTTTTACAGACATCTTTTTGTAAGTAAGATTCTGATAACCAATATTAGACGAGGAGGAAGCAATCCCTCGCTAATTTATAAGGTATCGATTCAATTAAGGGGGTGCCGTCGAGGACACTTAAAAACCCTCTTCCTGGTCTCGATTTTTAATTAAGGGGGTGTCGACTAAGACACTTAAAAAGGATCAGGATATCGACCTAAAAAATAAAACAGGAGGGGCCATACGGCACTTCATTCCGCTCGCTGAACTTTAAAGGATATCGACCTGAACCAGAGTAAGACAGGAGGTGCCAAGCGGCACTTCATTCCGCTCACTGAATCTTTAAAGGATCTCGACCTTAACAGACAAGACGGGAGGGGCCATACGGCACTTCATTCCGCTCGCTGAACTTTAAGGATATCGACCTGAAAAGGTAACACTGTGCCTGGATCAGGATATCAACCTGAAAAGGTAACACTGTGCCTGGATCAGGATATCGACCTGAAAAGTTAAAACAGGATATCGACCTGTAAGTTTAAAACAGGATATCGACCTGTAAAACAGGATATCGACCTGTAAAACAGGATATCGACCTGTAAAACAGGATATCGACCTGTAAAACAGGATATCGACCTGTAAAACAGGATATCGACCTGTAAAACAGGATATCGACCTGTAAAACAGGATATCGACCTGTAAGGAGGGACCGAACGGCACTTTCTTCCACTCACTAACTTAAGGGCATCGACCCTGAATTAAGGTTGTCGATCAGAATAATTAAGTTAGGAGGGGCCGACCGGCACGTCAGCCCGGAGTAGAACCGGGGACTCGCCGAACTAACGACGTATTTTCTCACTAAACTACTGACGTGTAGTGGAATAACAACCCATATTGTCCATTGCTCTACTTTGCTTAGAAACAACGTCGTTGTGACTCTTAATCTGTTGGATTGGAGAAGGGTTCTTGGAATCAACCCTTATAGTTCTCCTGCTCCGGTAGACGACATGGCTGTTCTAAGACAAATAGTTAACAGAGTCTGTAAGCCTTCCTCTCAAAGGTAGATACTCGGTTACAGCAATGGCAATATTATAGGAACACAGAACGGTGTATTATGTAAAAAATGGGGGAATACGTCTTTATATAGGTAAAGTCGATCACTCACTCAAGCCGCTCTACCCTTTATTCAAGGGGTAACTGTTTCAAACCCAACAGATAGTTATCAGATCCTGACTGACAGGGTTCGGTTGGTTGATTCTCTGCATCAATGAACAGACTGTCGAGGCTTTTTGTGCCTCTGACAAAGTTCAGACCGGCAGAGAGCTCCAGCGCCATGGAGCTGCTGACGAGCTATGGCTATGTGCGCCAGTCGAGCTCTGGCGTGTTCAACATGCTCCCATTGGGCCATCTGGTACAGTCCAAAATTGAGACCATCGTGCGTCGTCGCCTCAACGAAGCAGGCTGTTATGAGGTCGACCTGTGCACGCTCGCATCTCCATCTCTGTGGAGGGCCACTGGACGTCTTGAAGACGCATCAGAGCTGTTTCTTGTAGATAAATCAAAGTATTTGCTGGCTCCTACAAACGAAGAGGAAGTCACCAGCATGGTTGCTGAAGTCAACTCGTACAGACAGCTGCCTCTTCGTCTGTACCAGATTTCACGAAAGTACCGCAACGAAAAACGTCCCAGAGGCGGACTACTGCGAGGACGCGAATTTCTCATGAAGGATCTGTACACATTTGACGAAAGCTTCGAAGAGGCCCTAAGCACCTACCACCAGATCCAGGATGCGTATAAGAACATTTTCAACGATATTGGGCTGCCGTACTTGGTCGCAGAAGCCGACTCGGGGTCCATTGGGGGCAGTCTGTCTCACGAATACCACTATTTGTCGAGTTCTGGAGAGGACGATGTTGTCTCGTGTGATAGCTGCTCTTATACTGCCAATCTGGAGAAAGCCCAGTCCCGGTCTCCGGTGCTTGTTGAACCGACAAGCGAGAGAATTTTCACGGATGGAGACAGTAGAATATTTGTGGCGATATACCCGCAGTCTCGAAAACTTAATGAGCATCTTTTGAAGACAGTGTGCAATCCTCTTTATGAAATCAGCCATGACGAGCTAGCTGATATGAGCTCCACCAAATCGTGCGTTATCACAACATTAATCGACTCGCGAGTCGACCTCACTCGCTCATATAATGGCGTGGGGTCTGTTACGGGGGCATTGGTAAGGTCGATTGTGGAGGTACTGCCTGGCGAGCAGTGCGTCAAATGCGATGGAACTCTGGATATTCGGCCTGCAATTGAAGTGGGCCATGCATTCTATCTGGGCACCAAGTACTCTAAACCTCTCAATGCCAAAGTCGTCAATTCCAGCGGACAAATGGCTGACATTGAAATGGGATGCTATGGCATCGGTGTGTCGAGGCTTGTGGCAGCAATTGCTGAAGTCACCAAGGACGCTGCTGGTCTCAAGTGGCCCACTGCAGTGTCTCCATTTGACGCCATCATCGTGACAACCGACGAGGCAGTTGCACACGCAATCTCCGCTCGTTTATCTGCCAGCGGCATCTCATCCGTCTGGGACGACCGGTCGACCCAGTTTGGAGTGCTGCTCGCCAATTGCAAGGCCAATGGATTTCCCGTGGCTGTAGTAGCTGGCAAAAAGTACGAAACTACCAGCAAACTGGAGCTTCAGGTGCGAGGTACTGGCCAATGCGTGCTGACCACGCTGGAAGACCTTCCACTGGCGTACCAGGATATTGCCAGCCAGAGTGTATAACTCTTGAGGTTCAATTTGGAAAAAAAACCTCCGGCGGTCCACCATGTAAGCATATTTGGTCGGCAGACCAGCATGACTGTATATATACTTCTGCCATAGTTTTCATAATACCACGATTTTCCATGTGGCTATCCGTCTCTATGTTGGTCGAAAACGCAGACAAACCCCCCTGGGGACCCGCCTTTAGGGGCTGTCACGCTACTGAGGATGTATGTGATTGTATGCCACCTGATCAGTTACATGATAAATCGTTCATACTTCTCCTACTGTGTGCTGTTATTGTTGTTGGCAGCAGCGTCTACGTATATTTCGTATCACTTGTATTCAGAATTATATAGAACTGCTACAGCCCTCACCTGCAAGTCGTAGGTCACATCATCATCACCGTCATACTAGTCATGAGTCATTGAAACAATGATGACTCCAAAATGTTTATCATCTCCTCATAATCGTTCATATCGCATAAAACAAACTGCGTCTTAGAAAGAGTTCTCTAGATTTTGATCCATGTAGTGCGTTTTTCAGTGGTCTCTTTTTTTTGTCGTTTTATATTTTGTCGAATTGTAAATTGTCAAATGTTTTTTAGTTGGTTTTTCTTAGTGTGTAAAATCAGTTTCATCGTAGGTCTTGTTTCGAACAATCATTGACCGTAGACATTCTAGTCGCATGAGAAAAATTGGCCCCACTTAGAGAGGCAATGCAACATCAATCGTAGTTGGTTAGTCGTAGTCAGTCGTCTATGACATGGGCTCGTTAGAATCGTTAACAGTCGTATTCACGTCGACAACCCCAGTCTTGGATCCGATCACACCGGCACTCGACCCGTCCGGAATGCTGCCAATGCTTGCGGTCGGGCTAGTGCTGCCGCCAGAAGTACCGGTTCCAACCGCACCGCTGTGAGATCTCGACCCACCGAGACTCAGCACCGACGTGAACGAGTCCGACAGCGAGCTCACGCTGTTGTTGAGCGCCGACTGCTGCGGACTGGTGTCGAAGTGCAGCTGCTGCGGTAATTGCTGGTGGTGGCTGGGCACCCCGAATCCGACTTGGGGCTGGCTAAAGTAGGGGTATCCCCGCTGTTGCTGCGAAAATGTCAGGGAAGGAAAGCCCTGCTGCTGCTGTTGTTGTTGCTGCTGCTGCTGCTGCTGTTGTTGTTGTTGTTGCTGTGGTGGTGGTGGCTGCTGCAGCGGAGCTTGTCCATGCTGCTTGCCAGGCGGGGGCGTCTGCGATGGGAAAAACGGCGAAGACGACGACGGAGTTCCCGGCGCAGAAATGCCATACGGATATCCAGTGGTGCGGATATCGGCGTACGACTTGGTATTCCTCAGCTGACCATGCGGAGCCCCGCCAAACTGTGCTGGCAGCTGCTGCTGGCCCTGCTTGGCATGAATCTGCGAAGCCGGCTGGAAAATTCCATGCGCACCCCCTATAGCCGGCTGGCCATATTGAGGCTGCGGATGATGAACATGGCCGTAATCAAACAGCCCGGGAGGTGGCGGCTGCTGCTGCTGTTGCTGCTGTGACTGCTGCTGTTGCAACTGCGGCTGGTGCTGGTGCTGGTGCTGGTGCTGATGCTGATGCGGAAGAGGGTGCTGCTGATGGAGCTGTTGCTGCGAGCCCTGGTCCGGCACAGCTGGAGATTTGGAGACCGCAATGGACGTTCCTACACTCGTACGGTCGCCAGAAAAGGACAGGTTCATCTGGCTGGCCAGCACAGACACGATCTGGCGCTGGTGTGGCAGCAGCGTGGCCGGGAAAACAAGCTCCTTGTTAGAAGACTCGGAGCTGAACAACAGCAGCTTGCTGTAGAAACCCAGCACTTCTGGATCGTTGAGGTCGACCTTGCCGTTTTGGTGGTGCTGGTGGGCATGAGAAGCTAATCCTGCCTGTACAGCTGGCCCACCAGGCCCACCAGGTCCCCCGAATCCACCGGGCCCAGCTCCACCAGCTCCAGGCGGCGAACCGCCGACTGGCGCTGGACCAGACCCACCTGCAGAGCCGCCAGAACCGCTGCCAGTCCTGCCAGAGCCACCAGAAGGGCCCGAGTCTGCTGAAGACCCCGCGAGCTTAGGCCCGTGTAAGACAGCACCACGATGCTGTTCCTCGAGCTGCCCGCGACGCTCGCGCTTCTCGCGTTCAATACGCTCGCGCTCTGCAAGCGGCAGCATCTTCTTGTACTCCACGCGCAACTTGCGACCCCCAATCTCGCGGCCATTCAAGTTGTTGATCACGGCGGCAGTCTCGTCGGGTGTCGTGAAGTTGGCAAACGCCAGGCCCCGGAAAACCCCGCTGTCAAAGTGGTAGTTGAATGCGTAGGGCAGCGGCAGACCGATGTTGGTCATTACGTCCAACAGCTGTTCCTTTTTGATGGCAAACGGGATGTTCTTGATGACAATGGCGGTCGGGATGAGCTCGTCGTCGACCACCGACGAGTTCGACCCCCCGCCGCCCACTGCCGGACCGCCCGAGCTAGCTGGCGACGCTGAGCGGTCCAGCCAGCCGCCAGATCCTGCCGGGATTGCCAGCTGAGCTGGCGACACCGCCCGTTTGGACGCCTCGGGGCCCCAAGCGGGCGAGTCGGCGTACGTCGACGACGGAGACGACGACGACGCAGCGTCCGCGAGCCCGGACCCACCACTGAAAGTGTCAAAATGGCGCGATTGGGCTCGACGGGACGTTTGACCAATAGGCGCTACGGGCGGGCCGCCAGAACCGTCCATTGGCGGCGACTGATGCGGTTTCAGGGGCCCAAAGCCCGGCTGCTGATGGCCAGCATGGTGGTTGAAATGGTCTTGATACATGGCACTGGGAGCTTTGATGTAGCGCGACTCGGCCATACCAGCGTCACGGAAATGCGTGCAGTGCTTTTCAATGTGTCCAGTTGCCAATAACAACGGCTATCGTCCTGATGCCAGAACAAAAAAACGATCGTGCAAAGACGGTTCTTCCCAGGGGGGCCTTTGCCTCTATTGAATTCTTTATTTTTTTTTTGGCGGTGGTGATGTGTTTGCCCCGTCCGCTTACGCCGGGGATATTTACAGGTAGTGATTTTTTTTGTTTTTGCCTCGGAGTCAGTGCCCTCCCCTGGTGTTGTTCAACAGTCCCTGGTGGTCGAAACGGTAAGAAACAAAGTTCTCAGTGCCAGCAAAATACCTGGACGCACCCCTAGCCCCGGCCGACCCCGCCCAAAACGTTGATCAACCAATGGCAAGGAAAAACTAATGTTGTCAGTCTCAATTATGCGAGCGCTCAAGGGACGAATTGTTGGCGGACGGCAGTTAGCTGGTGGGGTGGTTTTTGTCGGTTGTGGCTTGTTTTATTGCTAGTGCTCCAGGGCGGAACTAGTGGGTTGGGACGAAGGGTGTCCAATGGCTGTGGCTCTATTACAAGGCGTGCATAGTGGAAATACAGAAATCGCAAAATCAGCGTGCCGGCTGCACGCGACCACTGACAATGCCATTCACTGGCCGGCGGTTGCGTTGTTGCTTGTGGCCGCCGCTGCCGAGGCGCATCTGGCGGTCGTTGCTAGCTCTGGCTGGCGCTTCTGTTCGTTGAGTCTGCCTTGTATGTGCGCGCACGGCTGAAATTCAGGGGTGCATATGGATCTGCTGATCGCCGGTGCCGGACAAATTGGAACTGGACTGCTGGATAAACTGGAACTGAATGAGCGGAACCTGTATGACAGGAACCTTAAAGCACCAGAAGCTGGCAAGCTATAGATGAAGCATGAACTAGTCATTGTCAAGCGGCATAATACTCCCGTTTGCTTTAATTGACGCAATTAGCATGCCTGCATAATCGGCATGGAATTGTCGGAACAGTAGGAGGGAGCTGCAGCTATTTGTGGCACACTGCTACCTTGAGGGTGTGGGAGACTGCAGCGAGCGGTCCGAGTAAGCCATAGCAACGCAGCCCGAAAACGGAAAGTAATAATAAAAATAATAATAAATAGTAAAAAAAATTATGAAGTTGAGAAGCAAGACTGTTGCTGTTCGACGAAGTAATCCATTCCAGCAATATCCCCCGTCACTTGCTCCGGAACCTCAGGATCCACGCCTCAACTGCGCAGCAGTTGGGGCGTGGACATCTGAGGTCACTAGTGGCTGAAGATGCGTATTGACAGCACAACGGGTTTGGAAACAGCAGCACTGGTTTGATTACATCTTGAATATTAGGGTATTTCACATCCACTGAAGCGCTGCATGGTAGCAGCATCGGTTGGAAAATTAGAAGTTACATTGGTAATATTTAATCAAAGTCGACCAATAGGCGGCAAACCCTGACGGGGAACGACAGAGAATAAACAGAAGATAGAAATAAGAGGAAGAAACAAGTCTCCGAGAGTATAGCGAGTGAAGTCCCACGTTTTTGTCATGCTCTGGAGTCACACAGGGCTGCTAGCAGCGAGAAGGTCAACTTGTCGTGCCTGTGCTCGAGCCAGCAGCCGTATCCGCTTCTACACAACTGCTGGCACGCTGCCTCCTGTACCTGCGCTGCGTGGGTTCGCCAAACTCGACCGTCGCGCAATTGCTGTCACCGGGTCGGACGCTCCTCGGTTCCTCAATGGCATCATGACAAACAAGCTGGTGGACGCTGACGACTACGAGTTTGGATTCTACGCAGCCTTTCTCAACTCCAAGGGCCGAGTCATTGCCGATTCGTTTATCCACCCGGCCAACCACTCGTCGCTGCTGACAGAGCTGTCGGTGGTGTCGCGCCAGTCAGAACCCCAGTTCATCATCGACATCGACGAAAATGTGCTGTCCCAGCTGGTGGCGATGCTCAAGCTCCACAAGCTTCGTTCCAAAGTCTCCATCACGCCGCTGGATGCCGACAAGGTGTCTATCTGGCAGGTGTGGGATGACTCGACCGTTGCAGAGTCCCTGCCGCTGGACATCGCCAATCCCAAAGTGATCCAGCCGTATGTACCCACCCTAGTGGGTGCTACTGACTCGCGAGCACCGTCCCTAGGAGTTCGTCTTGTGCTTCCGGCATCTCAGACTCCGTTGGACGTGTTGTCGAAGGCTTTTATCGAGTCTGGCCCACTGGAGCACTGCGAGACCACTGCATACCATGTTCGCCGAATGGTGTATGGAGTATGCGAAGGCGCAAAGGAGCTGCCTCCAGGGAATGCGCTTCCTCTGGACTCGTGTATGGACTATATGGGTGGCATTGACTTCAATAAGGGCTGCTACGTTGGTCAGGAGCTCACTATCAGATCGCACCACCATGGAGTGGTCCGCAAGCGTATCATTCCTGTCGCGCTGTCTACTGACAGCGACGTCGAGCCAGAGCTCGTGTATGACCCGCACTCGGATGTGGCTACCAAGTTCAACTGTCCATCTCTGGTAGGTAGCTCAATAGTCGATGTGTCGGGAACTCTGGGAGATACCTCGCAGCTGTCGCGCGTCACCAACAACCCATCTCCCTTTGGCACCATCAACAGAGCTGCCAAAAGCTCAGGAACGCTTTTGTCTGTAATAGGAAATGTTGGTCTGGCGCTGGTGCGACTCGAGCATTTCGGCAGCTCTACCGCGAAATTTGCAGTGCGGACGCCAGGTGGAGACATCTACGTCCGAGGGTTCATGCCCTTCTGGTGGCCTGAGTCGTAACTGGGTTAACACTACTCCCCCTTGCTCACGAATGGCGTCGCCAGCAGTTACTGAGACTTGGGGAACCTGAAGGTCAGCATACTATCGAGTTGACTTAATCAACACCAGATACAGCACCATGAAGAATCTACTGGATTGGATGACTCTGTCGCTGTTGGTATATATGCCTTTTGGTATATATGCCTTCTTTGTGGTCGTTATTCTCCACTGGTCGGGGCAAGCCTTGCATTTACTTGTCATCGGCTGCTCTACAGTATCCCCAGCTTGTATAAAATTGTAAATATATCTTAGTTCTGTAAATGCTCTAAATGGGGGTTTTCTTGTGCATTGTTAGTACATTTTGCATGTAACGTCCTCTGTCTCTGATTTGTGTCATTCTGATTTATTCCCCTCTATCATGTGTTTCGTCAGTTCGTTGGTCTAATCAACATTGCTAAGTCAGAAGAGTAATACATAGCAAAGATTCAAGTCAATTAGTGTAGACAACGACTGCTTATAGAAAAGAACAAATTTGTAGCATGCCTTTTCAGGCTAGGCACATTAGGTAACTTTCTAGCGCATTCGCGTCCGCCAAGCGCTGAGGTGCAGCCGATTTTCCCTGCAGGTGTCACGCTTGGGGTACGGAAACGCACGTGGACCCGTGCCCTGAAAAGTCTCCACTATGAGTCAAGGTTTTTCCGGACTGTGCTGTGAATCTCTAGCTTATACTCTCCAAAGATCATGCCCAACTCTCCGATGTTTGGACCCGATGGTGTGTCTCGCCAAGGCACGCCTGTTGAGAACGCTGAGGATGTGCGGATTCTGGGCTACGACCCGCTGATGCCTCCTGCACTGCTCCAGACAGAGTACCCAGCGACCAGCGACACCGTCAAAACTGTTTCCCGGGGCCGCAAAGAGGCCATCAAAGTGCTCACCGGCGAATCGGACAAGTTCGTGTGCATTGTAGGGCCTTGCTCTATCCACGACCCCGAGGCAGCTCTCGATTACGCAGGACGTTTGCGGAAGCTTGCTGACGAGCTGGATGGAGAGCTGGTAGTCATCATGAGAGCCTACCTTGAGAAGCCCCGTACCACTGTGGGTTGGAAGGGCCTCATCAACGACCCCGATGTCAATGAGTCTTTCAACATCAACAAGGGTCTGCGGGTGGCTCGCAAGCTGTTTGTGGATCTCACTAGTCTGGGCGTTCCGATTGCCAGCGAGATGCTCGACACCATTTCTCCCCAGTTTCTGGCCGACCTGCTGTCCCTGGGAGCCATTGGTGCTCGTACCACCGAGAGTCAGCTGCATCGCGAATTGGCTTCAGGCCTGTCCTTCCCCATTGGCTTCAAGAACGGTACTGACGGCTCAGTTGATGTGGCAGTGGACGCTGTCAAGGCCGCTGCTGCCAGCCACCACTTCATGGGTGTCACCAAGCAGGGCCTGGCTGCTATCACCACCACCAAGGGCAACGAGAACTGCTTCATTATTCTGCGAGGTGGAAACCATGGCACTAACTATGATGAGGAGTCGGTCAAGGCGGTCAAGGCCAAGATCGCTGGATCTGCTATTCCCATAATGGTAGACTGCTCTCATGGCAATTCCCAGAAGGACTACCGCAACCAGCCAAAGGTGCTGGCTGAAGTGGCACGCCAAGTATCCAATGGCGAGACTGCGCTTGTAGGAGTTATGATCGAGTCGCACATCAACGAAGGCAAGCAGTCTGTTGGTCCGGACGGCAAGGCTGGCCTCAAATATGGCGTGTCCATCACTGACTCGTGTGTGAATTGGGAGACCACGGAGAAGATGCTGCGGGACCTTGCTGACGCAGTCAAGACCCGCCGGGCTCTTAAAAACTAACGGCGTGCATTGATAATGCAGCGCTATTTGTACGACTGCTGTACAATAAAAGTTGGACGTTTTCATCCAGTTTTGGCCTAAATGGGTAATATACTACTACATACAGCCACAAAGATGACATTTTTAAATAACATTATTAAGGTATCGCAACATGTGTTAAAAATGTACCTGTTTATTTCATAGTATACACAATGTATTTTATTCATATGCAGGCTAATGTAATTAGAATATGTGGACCAAACCATGCGGAAAATTAACTTACCAGGGAACATAGCATACCAATCAATTGAAATACTAAAGATAGGGACTAGATGATTTTTATCGATTTAATCGCTGCGCAGTTACAGCCTTCCTTTTGTAATTTTTTTTGTGTTTCGTCTTCTTTAGAACTCGCATCTTCATTTCGTGCTCATCTCGTACGTACCCTATATTATATAGTGCATTTTTTGACTCATCGCGCGGCGAACGTTATTCTCCGTCATGACCACCGTTCACGTCGTAGACGTCGAGAGCGGTAATCTCCAGTCTCTGCAAAATGCGCTGGAGAAGCTGGGCTACAAGGTCGAATGGGTCAAGAATCGACAACAGGCTGAGGAGGCCGTCATCAGCGCTTCCAAGATGATTTTACCGGGAGTAGGCAACTTTGGCCATTTCATGGATCAGTTTCATGCTCACGAGCTTTATGCCCCTATAACGGACTATATAAACACTGGAAAGCCTCTGATGGGCATCTGTGTTGGTCTACAAGCTATTTTTGCAGGGTCTGTAGAGTCTCCCACTGCCAAAGGTCTCAACATAATTCCGGTGCAGCTATCGAAGTTTTCGAGTGATGAAAAGTCAGTACCCCACATCGGCTGGAACAATGTGGTTTCGGTGTCGACAGCAGGAAAAACCGGTTGTGGTCTCTACAGCATCGATGTGACGAAAAAGTTCTACTTTGTTCACAGCTATGCTGCTATTATGAATGAGCTTCCTGACCACCTCAGGGACTGGGACTATGCGTTGGGGCAGTACGGATCTGAGCGTTTTGTAGCGGCCATCGCCAAGGGCAATCTGTTGTTCACCCAGTTCCATCCAGAAAAAAGCGGTGCCAGTGGTCTGGCCCTTATAGATGCATTTTTGAAGGGTGATAAGTATACACAGGTAGACTCCAGTTTGGCTACCCTTCCTGGACTGACCAAGCGAGTCATTGCGTGTCTGGATGTCCGCACTAATGACCAGGGCGATATTGTGGTCACTAAGGGCGACCAGTACGATGTGCGAGAAAAAGAGTCCAACAATGTGCGCAATCTTGGCAAGCCTGTTGAAGTGGCACAAAAGTACTACGAGCAAGGAGCAGACGAGGTCACGTTCCTCAACATCACGTCGTTCCGCAACTCGCCCCTCAAAGACCTGCCCATGCTGGAGATTCTCCGGCTCACCTCTAAGACTGTGTTTGTACCGCTCACTATTGGCGGTGGGATCAGGGACACGGTTGATCCTGAAACTGGCAATCTGGTACCAGCTCTGGAAGTCGCATCCATGTATTTCCGGTCTGGTGCTGATAAAGTGTCCATTGGAAGCGATGCGGTCTTTGCAGCTGAAAGGTTCTACGAGAATGGCCATAAGGGAGACGGACGCTCTCCGATGGAGACCATATCAAAGGCATACGGAGCTCAAGCTGTAGTGGTGTCAGTCGACCCGAAGCGAGTCTATGTTTCGTCACCTTCTGACGTGAAGCATCACACTTTTAGGACCCGTTTTCCAGGGCCCAATGGAGAGCAATACGTGTGGTACCAGTGCACAGTTCAGGGAGGTCGGCAGACACGAGAACTTGGCGCCTACGAGCTCGTTCAGGCCGCTGAAAAGCTGGGTGCTGGTGAGGTGCTTCTGAACTGCATGGACAAGGATGGCACCAATTCTGGCTTTGACCTTGAACTCATCACAGACATCAAAAGTGCTGTGAGCATCCCGGTGATCGCGTCGTCGGGAGCAGGAGTGCCTGAGCATTTTGGCGAAGTATTTGGACAAACCCCTGTTGACGCTGCACTGGGTGCTGGCATGTTCCACAGGAACGAGTACACAGTTGGACAGGTCAAGGACTATCTTCGGAACCAGCACTTCGTCGTGAGATAGCCCATGTAATTATGGCACTAGTTGAGATGACGTATGCAGATGTATTAATATTTTAGATAAATGCTGAAAGCAGCACGTTTGAAAGATGTTCCGGTATGTTTGCATACCACAGAACAGTCAAAAGGCTGATAACTACACCTGCCTATGTTCTTGCAATAGATGGCGTACTCGGCCTAGTAGCTACACTACATGATAATAATATATGTGTGCCTATACGCATCGTAGATGGTGGCATACAACAACGACTGCCATATTTTCTGCATTTCATAGCTGATATGGAGCTCCTGTAGAGTTTAAATGTACTCGACTGGTTGCCTACATGGGCTGTGCTGTCTCCGATGATCTGCGTGCACCAGATTAGAAATCCATTAAGGCAATATTTCGACAAATTTTCTTGCAAACTCGCTAGAAAAGTACAAAACAATTTCTAGCGTGAACTAGTTTGCTCGATTCCTCCGATCCCTTCTCGTCGGCTTTGACGGCGTCGATTTCAGACCATGCTCGCCGATTTCATCGCTGATCGTCTGTCAAGATTGATCGACACCTCCTGATCGGAGCCTGCCGCGCTACTAGAATAATTGCTCCGCATAATGGTGCTGTCTGCATGCTCGCGTGCCACATAACAGAATATATTGTCGATGTTGCTGCGGAGTCCAATTTCAGTTTGCATCTTGCTTTCATAATTATACAAAGCCCTCTGGAACCTAGCACTTTTTGTTGTAAGGTCCGCGACGCGTGCGATTGTGGCCAATTTCTTGCCACTTTGGCACACCATATTGTGCTTGTGTGCCTGTGGCCAAAATATAATAGAGTCGCTCCCATTCTTTCAAAACGAGAGGAGTTCGGTCTTGATTTCGATAACTCGGTAGTAGTTATTGTGCCGAGTTTGACAGTCTGAAGCTATACAGCTGGTTTCGCTGTTTCGATTATATTGCCACCAAGGCATTTTGCGTTGTTGATATAGAGGGGAAATGCAGCCATTAAGCCATGTCTGACTGGCCATCAAATCCATTGAAGCAGTCCAAGACGCTGTCGCCACAGCGGCAGATCGACTTCGGGAGGGCGTTTTCTGACGACGACGGGATGCTGGCATTTCTGCATCGCATTTCGAGCAAAGCTAAGGTATTCAGCCGGCTCGGTGGGTCGCCACCGGATCCGTTTTTCAACTTGTCGATGCCTTCTGCTTCCTTATCGTGGAGCTCGCTGGCAGAGTCTGGCAGTAGTAGTGGCAATAGCGCATCTCCTCGAGATGCCAAACAAATACGCCGTCGGCGGACGTTCTCGTCTTCTGCGCTCACGTTACACCATAACACCGACTTGGACGACTTCAAGCTACCTCCTGCTGGTCCAGTCACAGTTCGTCGCAATAGTGGCATGTCCAAGAGTTCTGCTGAGTCGCTGGCGTCCTCTGCGAGCACGGCAGCCACTGTTGATATACCTTATTCGACTGTTGCCTATTCGGGGTCGCTGAGCGTCCCTGAATCGATCCAAGATGGCGTTGTTTTGCAAAGGATTACTCGCAAAAAGAAGGTTCAGCGGACTTTTGTTCTTGATCCTGACTCTGGTGTCGTGTCGTGGGACTCAAAGACGTCGTCTCGTTTCTTCATTGACAATATCCTTGAAATTCACGTGGGTCCCGACGCCAGGAACTACCGAGAAGAATACAAGGTGTCGGCGGAACACGAGCCAAGATGGGCGTCTATTATTTATTCAAAGCCTGAGAGCAAAAAGCTGAAGGCTCTCCATTTGGTTGCTAGTTCGCAGAGTGTATTTGATAGTTTTATTGGTGTGCTTCGGCAGCTCGTGAAGTATCGTCGTGAGCTCATGAGTGGACTGGCTATGCCTGGAAGGCAGTTTGTTGATGTCCATTGGGAACGTTACGTTACGAAGGAGAGTAATGGTGAGGAGAGACTCAGTTTTGAAAACGTGGAAAAGCTGGCCCGTCGCCTCCATATCAACTGCTCTCGAAAGTTCTTGGAGGACAAATTCAAGCAGGCTGATGTTGACAGCTCTGGATACTTGGATTTCCGTGAGTTTCAAAGATTTGTCAAGCTGCTGAAGTGGAGGGCAGATATAGCGTCGATGTTCACCGATATCGCTGACACAAAGGATGGGCTGTCTTTGAACGGTTTCGAAGTATTTATCCGAGATATTCAGAAACAGGACTTGGACCCTTCTACCGTCGAACGGCTATTCAACAAGTTTTGCTCAACAGTGGAAGTTGCCGGCTCAGACGTCAAGTTCCTCTCTGTTGACGCGTTTTCAGATTTGTTGGTGTCCACGTCATCGACATACTTTCCGCCATTGAAAGCTGTTAAGCAGGACCTCACTCATCCACTGAGCGAATATCTGATATCGTCATCTCATAATACTTATTTATTGGGTCGCCAGGTTGCGGGAGCTTCGTCCGTTGAGGCTTATATCCGTGCTTTGCAGAATGGTTGCAGATGTGTTGAAATTGACTGTTGGGATAGTGACCATGGCCCCATTATCTGCCATGGTAGGAGGTTGACCACATCTCTCGAATTTTCAGACGTGATTGAAGTGGTGCGGAAGTATGCTTTTATTTCTTCTCCCTATCCTCTTATACTGTCCCTCGAGGTCCACTGTTGCTTTGATAACCAATTGAAAATGGTAGACACAATGAAGAGTCTGTTGGGCGATTTGCTGGTCACTGAGCCTATCATGTCCACTAAATTGTTTATACCTAGTCCCGAAGAGCTCAAACACAGGATCTTGCTCAAGGTGAAATCTGGTGATTCCGGCCAGCAAAGGACTTCGTCAATGTCTAAGGGTGCTTCAACTACCAGCACGGAGTACAGCACAACGGCGACTGATACTTCGTGGAGTATCAGTGACGACTCCGCTTCATCATTTGCACTCAAGAGTCCCATCAAGTCAAAGCGAATGCGGTCCCAAACTAAAATATGTGCTCCGTTGGCTGACTTGGGAGTGTACCTGAGTGGGGTTAAGTTCAGGAACTTCTCTTTGCCCATTTCTAAAACCGCCAACCATTGCTTTTCTTTGTCGGAAAGGTCCGTAAACTCAATGCTGAAGGATCCTTCAAAAACTGCCCAGATTCTGAAGCACAATAAAAAGTTCATGATGCGTGTGTATCCTTCTGGGTACAGAGTGACGTCAAGCAATTTTGATCCTATTCCATATTGGAAGCATGGAATTCAAATGGTAGCATTAAATTGGCAGACGAATGATATTGGCCTACAGCTAAATGATGCTCTGTTTATCAACAGTGGTGGCTATGTTCTGAAACCTGATTATTTGAGGCCTGGACCCGACAAATTCATGTCAAAACAGGCCGCGTCTGTGGTGGCTGACAAGACTATGAAGATCGAAATCACCGTCATATCTGCTCAGCAGCTTCCCAGACCAAAGGAATTGAAAACAGATGACAGTTTTAATTCATATGTTGCAGTTGAACTGTTTGGCACTAGCGCTAATCCAGCGGTCCAGAATAGTGGCCCATCGTTCGCAAAATTGAAAACATCGAATCAGGATTCAGCTGTGGTGCCTCTCCACAAGTGGAAAACTGCTACTATTGACGACAATGGTTTTAATCCCATGTGGAACTCTACATGGCAAACTGAAATCAAGTCTGATTATCTTGATTTTGTATTTATCCGGTTTGCAGTCCATTGTGCCGAGACCCCATTTGCGGTGTATACTGCTAGGTTGAGCAATCTCAATCAAGGATACAGGCATCTTCAGCTCCAAGATTTGCAGGGAGAAGAGTACATATTCTCTACTCTATTTGTAAAAATTAATGTTGATGTACAATAATGGCATAGATTTTTGATGCTTCTACAAATACAAATTAGTTGGAAACCCATCTACCGTCCTAGCTAAGGTCCATAGCAGTCGCCAAGTCTCGCGTTGCACCCGACATGAGTTCCCTTCGAATCTCTGGTGTTATCGCCGGATGGTTCTGCGTCTTTAGAACTGCTAATAACGCATCCCGCTGGTCCTCTGTTATATCATTCTTGTATCTCTGGGCGAATGCGAGAAAGGACTGGTGCCATATAACCGGCAACTTCGCGTGCTCCTCACGGAACCGGACGAAATGAAATACAACACCGTCAACAACCTTGTAAGGCAATGCATACTTTTTGTCGATAAGAATTTTGATAAATAATGAGTTGGGGCCGGAGTATTCCATGTCAGCCAGCCTCAAAAGTGCAGCAGCCGAATGGAGCACGGGCACCGACACTTTGCTGAGAACTGATCCTGCAATAACAGCCTCCTTTAGGGTACACGTTCCGGATTCACACAACGGGAACAGAAAGCCTTTGAAAAATGCAGCAGGCTTATAAAGAGCCTTCTTCACCGATCGATACAGATGATAGTTGAGCGTCTTATTGGACTGGATATCGTCCCGGAATCTTTCCAAAAGGATGTTTGTGATAAACCTTTGTGACTGGTGAGCCTTTAAATTAGAAACAAACAATTTGGTTGCCTCATAGACACCCTGAGTAGACCAGGCTTCTGGGTTTGTGACATAGAGAACATCCTGCCAGTTTCTCAGAGTTGGGATGATCTTGAACGCCTTGGGCAGCTTTCCAGATCGATACCTTGACAGAAGTTCTCCGACTTTGGTATAGACTTCGATAACCTTTGGTGGCAGCATGACACCTTCTGGCTCATCTTGCTGCTGTGCTCGGACTCCAGAGTCTTTCATTTCTTTCTCTCGGATCTTTTCCATGATTCTGTCCGCCAAATTCAAGACAACAGTGCCATCCGCATTTTCTGCTCCATCATTACCGCCAGTCCCTCCCCTAATATACCTGTTGAAAAGATCATTTTCCTCTTCGTCGATTTCTATATCTTCGATTTCGTTGTAATCTTCATAGTCGTCGTCGTCATCTTCGTCATCGTTATCATCGCTAAATTCACCTATAGTTTCTTCGTCTTCAGGATTCAGAAACCCTCCCCGAGGCTCAAATACTCTTGTTTTGGAAGCATTTTCTTCTCGCTCGACTTCTTCTTGCTGCTCCTTCGCGATCTGTAAAATCTTTCGTGACAACCCGGCATCCACATAGCCTTCGTCAACTTCGTCTTGATCGGCTCTTTTTCGGCCTGCCTTGACTTTTGTATGAGACCTTAAAGTTCCTGATCCTTCTGAAAGCTCCACATGAAGAGGATTATGCCTCTGGTGGGCTTTCACGTCAGCTTTGGCCTTTGGCATTTGTATTCCACAAAAACTATTCATTTTTTTTTGCACTGATAAATAATTTTAGCCCTTTCCCCAGCCGTACGATACACTAGAAACAGAAATCGAGTGCGCACGGCCAGCGCTATCAGAGAGCGCCTAGTTATAGAAAGAAAAAAAAAAATTTAGAAAGCGACCACTTCAGTTAATATTATAGAAATTACTCTCAGTATTACTGGTATTACTAATGCATGATCGTTATTATCGTAGATCCATGCTGAATCAGCGTTCATTCACTCGAAGCTCCACTTGGAATAGATGATCGTCCTACGCCGCACTTCAGCAATGCCTGAAATATCAAGTTTATAAACAACTTTTGCAAGTTGTAGTCTTGTTTAACACTATTTTTTCCAATTTAAAAAATATATATATAACCGTAGTACAGGCACACTACGGTGATATTTCAGAAATATAAGCAATGAGTGTTGAAGGAAAAAGAGCTCATGTGGAGTTAGAGGAGTCACCAACTAAGCGTGCCAAGTTGTCCCGTCGACCTGGCCCCAGGTCGTCTCTTAGAGGTCGTCAAGTTAATGGAACCGCTGCCGTGCGAACCAGCACATACTCAGGGAAAGTCATCTACAGCGAGGTGCCTCGTTTGCTGAAGCAGAAGCTCGATGTGTACGCGTTTGGAGCTGGTGGAATGTGTGAATTGGGCCTTGGTCCTATGGCAATCAATGTGAAGCGTCCACGGTTGAACGCTTTATTAAACGAGTTGACTGGAGGTATTGTGACGCTTGCGGCTGGGGGTGCCCATGTGCTAGCCATTGACCATGAAGGGAAGGTCTGGAGTTGGGGCCAGAATGATTCGTTCTGCCTGGGTAGGCCAACGGTAGAAGGTGCCAATGCGGATGAGGACAACATTTGCAACCCACTGGAGTCAACGCCTGGCAGAGTGCAGGGCCTTCCTATCAATGCAGTGTTTGTACAGGTAGCAGCGACTGACAACTTGTCGGTTGCACTGACTAAGGAAGGCCAAGTATGGGCGTGGGGAACATTTATCGACAATGGAGATAAAGAGTTTCGAAGAGGCATCGAGTTTCAAAAGGAGCCGACCCATATGACGCAGTTTACTGGAATTGTACAAATGGCAGGCGGAAAAGAGCACGTACTTCTTCTCAACCGGCATGGCGAGGTGTTTTCATGGGGAACTGGCCAAAACTATCAACTCGGTCACGAGGTCCGTTCGTCACTTCGGACAAAAACATCTGGTCCTTCTAAAATTGTGGGTCTGAAAAAAATCATCAAGATTGCTGCTGGCGAGTATCACTCGTTTGCAATCGACAGTGACAAGAGACTGTGGGCATGGGGGCTCAGCAATTTCGGTCAATGTGGCATACCTGAACTGTCCGGAGATGGAACTTGTG
Organism: Sugiyamaella marilandica; assembly: GCA_030563205.1. Lineage (NCBI taxonomy): Eukaryota > Fungi > Ascomycota > Dipodascomycetes > Dipodascales > Trichomonascaceae > Sugiyamaella > Sugiyamaella marilandica. The sequence goes on from JAKUBH010000046.1 coordinate 28,816, forward strand.
TTACTAGACCGACGCTTGTCTCATTCTTTAGTGAAATGGAAGTTCAACAGGTTGCAGCAGGTAATCATCACTCGCTGATACTGAACACCAGAGGAGAAATATACGCTGTCGGGGAGATGAATTTCAGCCAACTCGGTATTGATCCGAACAATCTTCCCAAGTCGGTTGTTAAGGAGCAGAGTGGTAACCCGTCATATGTTCCTGTCCCTACAAAGGTGACAGTAGGCTCGTTGGATGAAGAGTCTGTCCCAGTGCCGAAATTCAAGTTTGTTGCATGTGGTTCGGATCACTCTGTGGCATTGTCTGCTGAAGACGGGTCTATTTGGACTTGGGGATTCGGAGAGGTATTTCAAACGGGCCATGGCCCGATGGACGAGGACGATGTTGTGGTCCCAGTGCCTACTAAGATCATAAACAAGGCTACTAGTGGAGTCGATATGGTTCTCGCTGTTGCGGGTGGTCAATTTACCATGACAGCTGGCATTCCTAAAGCCGAGTGATATATTGTATTATAATAATATTTTTGAAAAATTAATATAATATATACTACAATTGGTGTATCCCTTCTGCATTCTACAAAACTTACGCAGAGTCGAAATGGACCATATTGCGAAACAAAGGCAGTCTGGTATATTATAGAGTAGTGCGAGCACAATATAGCACCGCGAAATTCGGATCTGAAAAGGTCTTCTATACATTTGCGTGTCTAAATACTAGACAACAGTACATATTCAATGACATTGTGAGGATCTCAAATGTTGGATGCGATTAGAAAGAACGAGAGATCAGTATCAAAAATATTTTTTAAAAAGTAGCACAACGTGGTATAAGTGAGTGGAAGGTTGCTGGTGTCGATTATTGTGAAAGGCAATCGGTATTATTGGTCGTCAATCACAACCAAACATGAACGCACTTAGCAAAATATTGCTTCAAAAAACAAATTACAACATCTATTAGGAAAATGCTGCAAGAGTAAAGTCAGCTAATCTATGCTGAGAATGGATGAGGATGAGTTAATAATACATAACCTACCCGTTAAATGGCAATTGACCAGATGGAAAGATGTGTATTTTCCACTCATCTTAGACGTGAATGTCAAGGCAAGGGTCAAAAATGTCTAGGGTAATAATACCTTGTTAAGGCGCGTGTGCGGCAAATCTTACCAACCCCACAGTTTTCTTAGCATACCTCGGTTTGTCTTTCTATCACAATCAGTTGTTGTATAGTCGGCACGTTTTCACTTGAGATACAGCGACTTACACGGCCTGTGCAGACTTTGAGGCATCTCTTATTCGTTTGGCAGGCTCACCAAATCGCTGCAAGATAGCTCGGCTTGTCCTACTTTGTTGGCGTTCCGTGCTGTTCGGGCAAACTGTTGCCCGCTCGCAGAAGTCAACAACCGCATTTTGTTTGTTATCTTTACCAGTGGTATATTTAGCATAAGTTACGGTCGGGCTGTATAAACGAGTATGTCTGTGCCGGCCCGTCCAAAGCCTTGGGAGGTCAATTTGGCTGCTGAAACAAGCACGCCTGGCCAAGTTTCCGGTGGAACTGTTACCGGTACCGTCGCCACGAACCAAGAAACGACTTCTACGGGGCCCTCGATTCCTCAGCGACCCTCCAGTCTGCTCTCTTCTGCTAATCCCACTGCTCCTTACTCATATACGGGTGCGTCCCCTTACGGCAACACCTATGGCATGGGAATGGGGTCATATTCCTCAGGCTATGGTGGAGGATATGGTGGATATGGTGGATATGGCGGCTACGGGTCGTACAGCTCTCCATATTCGCGATATGGTAGTGGTGGAATGTATGGTGGATATGGTAGTCTGGGTATGCCTGGAGATCCTAATGGTCTAAGAGGCGGTTTAGAAAATAGTACTGCTGCGACGTTTCAGCTGATTGAATCCATCGTCGGTGCAGTTGGAGGGTTTGCTCAGATGCTCGAGTCCACATATATGGCGACTCATTCGTCGTTCTTTGCAATGGTATCCGTTGCTGAACAGTTTGGCCACCTCAAAACGTCGCTGGGATCTATACTCGGCGTGTTTGCTCTCATGCGATGGTTGCGCAAGTTCTTTGCAAAAGTTTCTGGCAAACCTTTAATAGATGCTGCTTCTAGCGGGCTCACGGCTGCTGATTTTGCCAAATTCACTGCCAGAAACGGACAAGCTCCGCCGCCAAAACCTTCGTTCAAGCCGCTGGTCATATTTCTGGCTGCTGTTTTTGGATTCCCCTATCTGCTGGGCAAGCTTATTCGAGCTTTGGCTGACCACCAGCAGAGTGCTGGCCTTTTGACTCAAAATGGGGCTGCTATAGATCCCTCTCAATTAGAATTCTGCAGAGCTCTGTATGATTTTGTGCCCGAGAACCCCAATATCGAGCTGGAACTACGTAAGGGTGATTTGGTGGCTATATTATCTCGCATAGATCCGAGTGGGAATGCCAGTCAATGGTGGAGAGCGCGGACTCGAGACGGCCGTACGGGCTATATCCCAAGCACCTATGTCGAAGTAATTCCAAGGAAGATCGAGGGTTCCAAGATGATAAAAGAATCCGCTAGTTAGCCTAGTTCTAGTTGTAATGTCACGATTAATGAATGCTGTTCTTTTTTTTTTACTCTGTATTTTATATCCGAAAGGTTCGAATAGGTGCCAATGCAGTGAACTCGGAGTAAACCATTCGGTATAGCTCTAAAAGTGGAAGTCACCAGCATATCGCGTGCTATGTACGAGTTGCTAGTGTAGTTTTTACAGTCCTGGGTCAAAGTAACTTTATCGAAAAATTTTCTTAATATATTAAATGCAAACTGGCATACAAATTTGAATTCCGCTGAACGATGCTCGGCTCTACTGTGCAACAACATCACAAAATATTGGGAAGTGGCATTCAAAAAATGGACGACACCGGAATCGAACCGGGGACCTCGCGCATGCTAAGCGCATGTGATAACCAACTACACCAGACGCCCTATTACACTGTAAAAATATATTCAGCGCTAGATGAACTGCACAATGCAGAGTTGTCAACCTTTGACCTAACCTAGTTGAATATTAGAACCTAGAATGACGAATCCAATGACCGAGAGTTGAAGTAAAAGCAAAAAAAAAAAGCAGTCGAGCACTGAGACTGGTATCTGGGAGACTCGAAAGGATCGGAGTACCATCTTAATTTTCTCAAAGCGTCCCGAGACGCTGATGTGTAACCACTGCTATAAATAACAGCAATTGAAGTGTGACAAATACTTGTAAGTTTGCGATATGAATCATAAACACAAAAGAACACGAAATACCAATCTAGGGGGAAAAAAGGCGGTAAAAACAGTGGGAAACTATATGCCTGGCGTAATGTATTGTGGATCTGTTTGGCAAGAGGATTTTATTTTATAATAGTAAGTCAAGACTAAAGTGGGCGGAAGTGAGACAGATTATGACTATCTGATGACAGAAGGATGTGTATCTACGGACAAATAGACCCAGCCAGCAAGAAAATCATCTAAATATTAATATATAGGCTCAAAATATGGACTCACCAATGGTTATAGTTAAATGCAAAAATGCAGCTGCACGGACATCAGTGGACCGTGTTTACTGATTTGCATTCGCATGCCAACTCTGGTTAGAATCCAGCATGCATCACGCTAATATGAGATGCACGTCACAACGACGTGCATCGGTCAAATAAATTCCGTCTCGATCACACTTCGGACAAATTTGAGATACTCCGAAAATGAAAAAGAAAAACAGCTAGTGAGGAAATAACAACTCGAGTCCAAAATGATTTTAAACTACAGCTGGTCGTCATGTGTTTTTGCAAAAATAAAATCTAGTAAATGTAACAAAAATCTATCTAAATTCTAATGGCATATGCTTAGAAGGCCTTGGCAACAGCCTCGTAGAAAGACTTTCCCTGTGCCTCAGCGATGCCGAGCTCCAGCTTGGTAGGCTGGCGAGAACCATCAGGTCCAGCGTACGCACCAGCACCCCAAGGAGAACCTCCGTGGACCTCTTCGAGGTTAGTGGTCTGGGCAAAGGTGTGCTTGTAGCCAAGAGGAACGTAGATGATACCGTGGTGAGCAAGCACGGAAAGCGAGTTCAGCACAGTGACCTCCTGGCCTCCACCGGGAGTACCAGTGGAAACAAAGACACCGGCGTACTTTCCGTACAGAGCACCAGAGGCCCACAGACCACCAGTGGAGTCCCAGAAAGCCTTCCACTGAGCAGGGAAGTTACCAAATCGGGTGGGGATACCGAACAGGAAGGCATCGTACTTGGTCAGGTCGTTAGGGGTCACGACGGGGTCGCTAGACTTAGGAGGAGCGTGCATAGCAGTGAGGACCTCTGCGGGAAGAGTCTCGGGGACCTGGAGGAGGTCAGCGTCACCGCCAGCAGCCTTGATACCAGCGACAACAGACTGGGCAATGGTGCGGACGTGGCCGTAGGTGGAGTAGTAAATAACTGCAATCTTGGGAGCCATTTTTTAATGTTCAGTGGAGCTGCTCGATATACAGCGACGTGCTAGATATTTATATGTAGGCATTTTGGACATGACATGCGGCAGAGCTATTATTCAGCACTATTATCGCACCGTTGGTAATTCTCACATAATGGTGCGTCGGGCCGCATTAGGCCATTAGGTGGCAGTTAGCACTGACCGCTGTCTTATTAGGCAATCTTTACTCATCGGATGGAAGTTTATTGTGCGTGCGGCGGGTAACGGGCCGGATAATCATTTTAGGCGTTCTAGATTGATCCACGGCTATGACGCAAATACTGAACAAAAAGACCGGCACTCGGTACCCCGATATTCATAACTCAGTTCTATTCGTAAAATATATGGTACCCGAATGATGCTTGAATTCGGGCTCTGTCGTCATGCCTGCACTTTGCCGTTTTGCCGTTAGCTTTCGCTCGTTCTTAGTGTACTACTGCGATATTTTCTAGATCTATTCCCTCTATAGTCTATGTCTTTCAGTTTCATTGGTTCTATATTTATATTTGTATTTTAATTCAACTGTACTGCTGAGAATGGTATATCTTGTATAGAGCACATGAGTTGGCCCTTGCGGAGCTTGATTTTTCTGCGACCATTGTCGGCCATGATATACACTGACTGCCATATTCTCATGTACTAGTGTACATCGAACTTCTCTGGTTCTTTAAAGTCATAGTCATCTATTCAAACCGCCTATCACCCCGTGTCTGCTGTTTGATTCTTTGATTATCTGTTACAATTCATCTTTTTTGAAAAGTAGGAACTTGTACCATGACACCTACTCACCCAAAATAGCTTGCATATTAACGGAAATACCACGCAAAACATCAACATAAATAGAAGTGCCGAATACAACAACAACTCCAAAACAATAGAGTTTCAACCGGCTCCCGCATCATAATAACTGACAAACTATCACTCATAATTCTGCCCTACAGCAGACATATAGTAATGTACGCTAGCAGCTGCGACAGTTCCCCCCTGAGCTCTGTATCCTATTCGGGCCAAACCCTTACTCATCATGTCACTGAACTAACATGAACGCACTTCGTGCTCCGCACTCGTGGTAGCTGTCATTTATAGTGTACTATCCTACAATGGCATTTCGGCTAAGTGTTCCAACAGCTTCTGGCCGAATACGGCGTATTGCTCGTATCCACACATTTACCATAATGCACGGTTAATGCCACCTGGCATATGCACCCTAACGGACAGGGCAAGGCAACGGGTTAGCAGCCATTGCTTTCGTTGGCTGCGCGCTCCACGCATGTGATTGCATTCAGTCACTCCAGAGTTCACACCTACCCGAATCGGCCCAACCCGTGCCTCAGCTCCACCACATAAAGTGCCAGATTTTGTTCTTTAACGTTCTCGACATCACATTCTTTGCAAAAAAAGTGCTCAATAATGCGATTCTTGGAGACCGTCGCCTTGTGTCTGCTCTGCGCAGTGTCTGTTTCCCGAGTCAGTGCCGCCGAATCGACTGGCGACGTAAGCGAGTTCAAGCCTTTCGCAGAAGTTGCCAGCGATGCTGTGCTGTGGGAGCAGTTTGATGGTGATTCCGAGCTGCTATTCGAAAAATGGAAGCCGTCATCAGCGTTGAACAAGGACGGTACTGGTGAGGAGTACTCGTACGTCGGTAAATGGTCAATTGAGGAGCCGACTGTGTATGCGGGCTTCGTTGGCGACAAGGGATTGGTTGTCAAATCACCTGCTGCCCGACATGCTATCTCTGCTAAGTTCGACAGTCCTCTTGACAACACTGGCAAAGATCTGGTGGTGCAGTACGAAGTCAAGCTCCAGAAGGGCCTGGAGTGTGGTGGTGCATATCTCAAGCTGTTGTCAGAGAACGTTGACCTTCATGCGGAGGAGTTCTCCGGCGATACGCCGTACCAGATCATGTTCGGACCAGACAAATGTGGAAGCACCAACAAAGTCCACTTCATTGTTCGCCGAAAGGATCCTGTGAGTGGTGAATATGAGGAGAAACACTTGTCATCGCCTCCCCCAGCTCGGCTGGGCAAGACCACTAATCTATACACACTGATTGTCAAGAGCAACAACGACTTCGAGATCCGCATCAATGGCGATGTCGTTCGAGCTGGCAATTTGCTGGACGAGAAGGCTTTTGTACCGTCATTCAACCCTCCTAAGACGATTGAGGATGTTGATGATGTCAAACCTGCCGATTGGGAAGAAAAGCCATTCATTCCTGACCCCGAACAGGCGGTAAAGCCCGAGGATTGGGATGAGAATGAACCGTTTGAGATCGAGGATCCAGATGCCGTCAAGCCTGACGACTGGCGTGAGGACCTTGATCCATATATTCCTGATCCCGAAGCAGAAAAGCCGGAGGATTGGGACGATGAGGAGGATGGCGAGTGGATCGCGCCTGAAGTAGCCAACCCCGAGTGTGAAACGCATGGGTGCGGACTGTGGGAGCCTCCCAAGATCCGCAACCCCAAGTACAAGGGAAAGTGGATTCAGCCCATGATAGAAAACCCCAACTACAAGGGCGAGTGGGCTCCCCGTCAGATTCCGAATCCCGAATACTTCGAGGACGTCGACGCGTCTAACTTTGAACCCATTGGAGCGATTGGATTCGAGCTGTGGACCATGCAGAACGACATCTTGTTTGACAATATCTATATTGGCCACTCGATCGAATCTGCGGAACTTGCTGGAAACAATACCTTTTCTCCTAAGCTGTATCTCGAGTTGCAGAAGGAAAAGGCTGAAAAGCCCAAGAACGAGCCCAAGAAGCCCAAACACTACGACAGTGGTCTGGATTACTTTAAGGACGACCCTCTGGGATACGTTACAGAGATCGTTCGCATTTTCGTTCTTAACTTCTCTATCGACCCTGTTCAGGCCATTATGAACCAGCCTGCTGTTACGATTGCGTTCGCATCGGCGTTCTTTATTGGCTTGATTGGTGCAGCTGGAGCTCTTTACGCCGTCATGGTATCTCTGCAGAGACTAATTGCTGGGACGCCAGCTCCTGCCAAGAAGGAGGAGCCCGCAGATAAGAAAAGTTCAGAAGATACAGCGAAGACGTCGTCCGCATCGGGTGCCACTACCGCTACAAAGCGTAAGACCTGAGAAAAGTCTACAATTATAATGATGTGTTGATAGTGATAATGAATTTAAAAGAAACTCCTTTTGCTCCGATATGTAAGTCGACTCTTCGAAGTCGACAACACTGGCTAATGGTCCGCGGGGATACAATGAGACTATCTCTTGAAGCTGCTGCTGCAAACGACGGAGTCTAGGAATGGCTCGAAAAAAATAATGTGTCGTTATGCTGATTAAGTTAATTCAGTAATTAACGAATTAGAAGAAGCAAAGCTATAACTCTGAGGTACATGGAAGGAGAGCCTTGTAACTAATGTCGTTTACATAGTGTTTAAGATTTGGATTTCTACTTCAAACTCAAAATTATAAATGAAGCGATATACGTGATGCTGCTGAAATATGTTGTTAGTGAGCGTCACTAGCCAAATGCGAGCTCTTCGATGTGTAGCCGCGTCCCTTCAGCGTACATGTCACACTGTCAGTGTAGGTACAGATCTGCAACTTTATATGAGCCTCATTCATTCATTAGGTTTGTTTATATCATCTACAACATGAGAAAGGCTGGCCAGCCTGGAAGGTCCGGATCTGGGCTCTTGCATTCAGCAAAAGATAGAACAGATCCCATTCTCGCGTTAAATAAGCCATTCGAGATTCCATTTGCCAAAAGGACCAAGAATCTACCTGCCAGACGCGCGACTTTGAAGCGTGGCTCTTACGCGTTGGAGGGTAGTTACGATGACAAAGAAAACGATAATGAGGGGATCAAAAGACTGGGCGCCAGAGTAGAGCTATCCGCAGAAGACAGAAAATTGCGTCTGTCTCGGTCTTTTGTTTCGCCGTTTAAGGATCAGTCGAGCGAGCACAACCGTACGCCACCACCTGTGTTAGGCAACCTGCGCAAGCGTGAGTTTGTTCCGCGGCCGCTTCATGATCCGAGCGGAGAGTTTGCCATAGTTCTTTACGATCCCACCGTGGATGATGTGGAGCCTCCAGACACATTTGAGGACCCAGAAGAGAAGGCACAGGAGGTTGCAGCAGGCGGGGAAGAGACATTGGAGTCGAAGAAGGCTGAAAAGCGCAAGGGGAAGACGCTGGCAGAAATACTCGGCATATCCACTGTAAAGGTGGATTACCCCAAAGTTCCTGTTGTAATTGACCCTCGACTGTCAAAAGTACTGCGTCCTCACCAAGTTGAAGGCGTCAAGTTCTTGTACAGATGCACTATGGGGTTAGTCCATAAGGGGGCCAGTGGCTGTATTATGGCGGATGAAATGGGTCTTGGAAAGACTCTTCAATGCATTACTCTGATGTGGACTCTGTTGAAGCAGTCTCCAGAGGGACGAAGAGGTACAATCAGCAAGTGCGTGATTGTGTGTCCTGCGAGTTTGGTAAGGAACTGGGCAAACGAGCTTGTAAAGTGGCTTGGAAAAGATGCTGTGACACCATTGGCAATCGACGGCAAAAATGTAAAATCTGCGGAGCTCTGTGAAGCGCTTAGAGGATGGGCTAATGCCACCGGCAGGCAGGTGGTACGTCCAGTACTAATTATTTCATACGAAACACTAAGAAGAAACTGTGAGGACCTTAAGGCAGCCGATATCGGTCTACTGCTCTGTGACGAGGGCCACCGACTGAAAAATGGCGACTCGCTGACTTTCACGGCTCTCAATGAGTTAAATGTACGGCGTCGTGTTATATTATCTGGTACGCCTATACAGAACGACTTATCTGAGTACTTCGCGCTGCTATCGTTCGCAAATCCGGGATTGCTGGGCTCCAGACTCGAGTTTCGCAAGAACTTCGAGTTGGCAATTCTTAAAGGTCGCGACTCTATGGCAACAGAGAACGAAGTTCAGAATGGCGAACAGAAGCTGAAGGAGCTTTCTCTGATCGTTAACCGGTTTATCATTCGACGTACAAATGATATTCTATCGAAGTATTTGCCGGTGAAGTATGAACATGTGGTCTTTTGTAAGCTGTCTGACATACAGCTAAAACTCTACAACTACTTCCTTCATTCTTCGGAAATCAAAAACTTGATTAGAGGAAAAGGCAGTCAACCTCTGAAAGCCATTGGAATCCTCAAGAAGCTTTGCAATCACCCCGATCTTCTGGATCTTCCGCTGGACATGGAAGGGTGCGAAAAAGTGCTTCCCGATGACTATGCGTTTCCTCTCAAAAGACGCGATCGCGAAGTCAAGACATGGCTTTCCGGCAAGTTCATGGTTCTCGAACGGATGTTAGCTCGAATACGCCAGGATACGAATGACAAGATTGTTATTATAAGCAACTACACTCAAACCTTGGACGTGGTTGAAAAGCTGTGTCGTCAGCGCAGATATAAATGTCTACGCTTGGATGGTACCATGGCTATAAGTAAACGGCAAAAGTTGGTTGATACCTTTAACAATCCAGAAGGGGAAGAATTTGTCTTCTTGTTGAGTAGTAAGGCGGGTGGCTGTGGTATTAACCTCATCGGGGCAAATAGACTGCTGTTAATGGACCCAGATTGGAATCCTGCTTCGGATCAGCAGGCGCTTGCGAGGGTCTGGCGTGATGGCCAAAAGAAGGACTGCTTTGTTTATAGGTTCATTGCTACTGGAACCATCGAGGAAAAGATATTCCAGCGTCAGTCAATGAAACAGTCGCTTTCGTCTTGTGTAGTTGATGAGAATGAAGACGTCGAACGCCTGTTTTCGTTTGAGAACTTGCGACAGCTGTTCCAGATCGATCTACACACCTTGTCCGATACACACGATACATTCAAGTGTAAAAGATGTCAGGATGGGAAACAGATCGAGAAAGCCCCTGCAATGCTTTACGGAGATGCTACTACTTGGAATCATTTTCATAAACCAGAACTGGCACAAATCCAGGATCTGCTACTCAGGCAAGAGCTCGAGTTTGATGTCCTCAGTTTTGTGTTCCAGTATATATCACATTAGTACATATTTATTTGCTTAGAATATTCGTCTAAATATAATTTGAATTATTTCTGGGACACTGCCACAGCCACGGCCTGGAATTCATCGTGAGAAATAGACACCTTGACCGACTTGACACCTTCCTTCTCAGCAGCCACCTTGGCATCTCCCGACAACGAAACTACCGGAGCACCATTTCTGTCACGCAGAATCTCGATGGACTTGAGCTCGGCACCTGCTCCCTTGCTCTTTACACCCAGGCTCTTGAACACAGCCTCCTTGGCACTCCAGGTTCCTGCAAAAGAAGAACGAGGATCAGGAGAGGCAAAACAGTAGTTCTGCTCGCCCTCAGTGAAGTTTCTATCAAGGAAGGTTTCATTTGAAATATTGACCGCGCTGATAGACTCAACATCAACACCCACGTTGCTGTCTCCGTTCACATTGCTGGATGCAAGCTGTTTGAGAACTTCAGCAGTATGACCAGTAGTTCTATTAGGGTTTGCCTGCTTGATTGTCTTGGAGAATCGAAGCGTTTCCGATTTCTTGTCAAACTCGACTCTAGCAAGCGGGTTCAGGTATACAGTACTCTCCTGTTCATCAGTGTATGGTGCTTTGTCTTTGGTGGCGAACATGCTGTTCTCCGCAATGGCATTATGAAGGTATCTGTAAGCTTTGTTGTACCTTGAACTGACCTTCTTTGAGTACGCCTCATATGCATTCTTAGACAAAGTCGCCAAGAAGTAGTCGGCGTGAATGACAATAGCAATGGCACCCTTCTGACCAAATCCAAAGGATGTCACAGTGGCAGCCTTAATACCATCGGTCTGTACAGTGACAGATGGATAGACTACTTTATCAAAGTCTTCAAGAACGCTGTCGATATTATCAGCGTTCCTGTTACCAGGAACCAAGCCACTGTTGAGAACCTGAAGAACACCGTTAAGCATCCACGCACCTGCGGCACCCTTTGGATGCCCAGTAAGGTACTTCTGGAAAACACCCAGAACTGGGTTTCCCTTAGATCGACCCAAGTGATTTAGCATGCTGTTAACAGCACTCGACTCGTTCTTGTCATTTGCCTTTGTTGAAGTACCGTGAAACGAAGACACTCCAATGTCGTCAATAGAAAGATTATAGGTAGCAAGAGCACCTCGGATTGGAGCAATGCGCGAGTCCTGGTGATAGAAGTTGTTACCCCAAGTGGCGAGAGCTTCCTTCTCCTGTCTGTGGGCCTCGTTCTCAATTTGTTCAGATCTTTCTTTGAAGAAGGCCTCCGCATTTGCAGCATCAGATGTCTGCTTGAGTGCTTCAAACTCCTCCTTAAGGTAGTCATACTCAGTCTCGAGCCACTGCTTGATCTGTCCCCGTCGCTGCTCGATCTGTCGTCGTCTGTACTTGATATCCAAAATACGATAGGGAAACTTCAGATCATTGTTCTGCTCACGAGCAGTGGTCATGATGCCCTTTCCAGGAGCGGGTACAGATCGGCCAATCTTGTCAGTTGCAGTGCTGGTCAACGCCACTATACCGTAAATAGGCACACCCATGGTGACAGCAAGCTTTGCATTCATAATGACCTGGATACCGGCCCCCTGAGACTCCATGAAACCAGATCGAGTAGTGGTGTTCGGGCGAGACATCTCTCGAGGGGTTCTGCCATGCTCAAACTCTTCGAGAGAGTTGCTGGTAGCCTTCATGTTACCAAACTCGTAAGAACCCTCCTCTTGGAAATCATCGTAGCCTCCAACTATAACAACCTTGGCCTTTCCTGACAAAATCAGCTCGACACCATTGTCGACAGACTCGATGGCGGTAGCACAAGCACCGACAGGGGTCTTGATAGGACCAGACGAAGAAAGGAGCAACATATTGACCCACGCCGACATGGTGTTGATGTAGGATTCCTGGAAAATATCATTCTGCACAGGCTTATCAAGGTATCGGTCTTTGAACATACCACGAAGAGCGCTCACACCACCCATTCCTGAACCGGCACAGTTGCCGAGCTCGGACAAGTGGATATACTTGTAAAACTCATAAGGATCAGTAATACCCGAAGTGAGCAATGCTTCAGCAGTAGCCACAAGGTTGTAAAGAGTGATCGGATCAACTTGAGAAATGACGTCTTCGCCAATACCATATCTTCTAGCGTCCCATCCAGTTGGAATCTGGCCGGCCACCAATCTGTCAATGGAAAGCGCCTTTGGAATGAGAAGCTTGGCACCCTTGAGGAATCTCACAGTCCATTCTCCAGTCTCAGGAATCTCAAACACCTCGACCTTGTCGCCCTGCTCGTGCTTGAACTGTTCAGCAGTCTCCTTCGAAGCCTCAAACGGCTCAAGGTCATGCTCGATAATGACCTCCTGCAAGAGCTGCTTCTTCTTCGGATCATAGCCATTGAATAGCTCAGGCTCAATCAGACGAATACCAGTGTGCTCAAGAATATACGGCTCGTACTTCGTCTTCACGTCCTTGTCATCTACCGGCTCGTTCGTCTTGGTATCAACCCAACCAGTATAGGGCTTACCCTTCAGATTACCATTGTGATGCTTGATGAGACCCATGATCCAAGCCATTTCAATAGCACCCTCGAGAGAGAAAGTTCCATTAACCTCCATATCCCACCTGGTTCGGGAATTTCCGTAAGGTCCAACTTCAGAGAAACCGGTTACCACAACAACCTTTTCAGGGTCCAAGATACCCTCCAGTTCAGGGGCAATGACCTTGAGCTCTTCGTACGATTTGAGCTTAGGAAATTCAAATTTGTGGTTGGCACGTGGGTTGACGAAGACTTTCTGATAAGGCAAATCGGCATCAGGCCCATTGACGACCTTGTGCTCTATGGCAGTCTCAACAGAAACAGACCGTAGAACTTCACTGTGGTCAAGGACTTCTTTTCGCAAACGAGTGGTCACCTCCTTGAGGTTTTCAATAAACTGGAGACCTCCATTCAAGTCTGCCCATACAGGGTTCTTCTGGCACAAATTGACCACGTTCGGGGTCAACAAACCAAGTATGTTGAAAGCCATCTCCTTTTGAGAGAAAGTGCGAACGCCGAGCTTCTCAATTCCCTCAGCAATGATATTATTCTGAGACATGAGACCAGTTCCTCTAGTCCATCCGATAACAGCACCACAGATAGTGAGGTAAGAACCCCAAGACTCAGAGTGCCACCTATTGAACAACGTCTCAAGGGAAAGCTTCGACTCGGAGTACAAGCCATCAGCACCAAACGTTCCGTGGTTCGGAGACATGGGCAGAATAACTTGAGCAGGGCGGGTTTCACAGCCAGTAGCCACTTTCTGAGACTTGACAGCACCAAGCAATCGAAGCAAGTTGGTCAGCATAAGTCTATGAGCAAGCTCAGAACGCGAATCAATACCATCCAACTCGATGCCATTCTCAGGAATTGCAGCGAACGGAATGATAAAGTCCAAATCCCATCCGAGACCACCCTTTTTGGGATCGTTGTAGATGTAGTCAACGAGGCTTCGAACATCACTGGCAGAGGCCTGGTTGAAAGGAACGACAATCAAAGTGCTGCCAGCAGCACCATACTTTGTATAAATGCTCTGATAGTACTCAGTGACTTCTCGCGAGTATCGCGAAGTCGTGACGATGACTTTTGCACCACCCGAAATCAGACCTTGCAAAATATCGGCACCGATAGATCCAGCACCAGCGCCAGTAACAAGCGCATACTTGTTAGCAAAAGTGAGACCCGCTCGGGCAGCCTGCTCAAGGCCGTCCAGATACATCCCTGTGAGGACACGATCAAAATCCCAATCATCACCAGTTCGCTTCTTCAAGTGCAAGAAGGGAACAGTATCTGGCTTCATAAGTTTAGCCGACACAGACTCTGATTTTTCAGCAGCAGCCTTCTCAGCAACCTCAACAGAATCAACAGCCTTAAGTAGGCTCTTGTAAAGAGACTCGAGATCCAGATCAGACGACGCACCAAGAGCAGCATGCTTGTCAGCAAGAGTCTTGTACAGTCGGGTAAGCTCTGCTCTGGTGTGTGAACCAGCGGTAGGGTCTTTGGTCACATCGCTACCAGCAGCCATGTCAGCGACATACTGCTCGAGTTTGCGCACCGATGGACGAGTGACTTCCGAATAACTGACATTGCCCTTTGCATCTATCTCAGTCTTGGGGCCAGTAGGATAGTTGACGTCCTTGAACACAGGATTCACTCCAACAGCCTCTTTGCAATTCTCCAACAGCTGGCTACTGAGCTCATGTGCAAGCTTATAAGTCGCACCTCGGTTGGTCGGAACGTGGTCGATGTAGTACTGCATGAAGTCGATAAGAGTCGGGTTGGCCCTGTTCATGATGCTGATACAGCGAGCAACAATCTCTCGATCAATAGTTGACAGCCGACCAAAGATAATATCGTAGAACATGGTCAAGCAGTCCTGGCGAGCCCAGTTCCAGTACGAGTCGTACACACGAGCCTTCAAGGGAGAAAATACCGGCTTGATTCCAGACGCATAGAACTCACCATGCTCACTGAGCCACAGATCCAGCTCTTTCTGGAGAACAGTTGTAGCCTCCTTCTGTGCAACGAAGCTCTTGTCGCCCTTTCGAAGATCCACCTTAAGATATCGAGCAAACAACTCGAGCTGCTGCTGCACAAGATACTTCTGATCCTTCGTGAGCTCATCAAAGGCAGCCGAATCGATGACTGCACCGCCAGCGCCGCCAGCACCACCAGCACCGCTAGAAGAAGCAGCACTCAAGTTGACGCCAGCAGCGGCTGCGTATTTGTTGGTCACTTCGTCCAGGAATGCCTTGGCAGCATTCTCATCACCCAGACGGTTCTTAGGCTCGACGGTGAGGGCAATCAAAAAGACGCTGTCCTGTCGACCAGGACCAAGACCCCACCGCTGGCCAAGGTATTTTCTGGCAGAAGTCAGAGTGAAACCACCAGGCATCTTAGAAGCCATGAGACGCGACACAAGCGAGGACGACTGCTTGCCAAGGGTACCAGGAAACGAGTCCTGAAATCCTTCGGCAAGCTCTGCCAGCGGCGTTTCCTCCGGTTTTTCAGGCGTGGAACCAAACTCCTTACCGAGGTCTCCAAGAATCTCGTTCTGGACGGTCGACTTTCCGCCCACCAGGTCCTTGATTGCCTTGGTAAGAGGCACTTGATCCAACGGTTTCTTGATCTTCTGGGCAACCAACGCATGGAGCACCTCGACAGCCTTGACAGGAGCGTCCTCAACAGCAGCAGCACCACCACCACCGGCAGCTGGAGCAGGTGTGGCAACAACAGGAGCAGCAGCAACGGCCGCAGGAGCGACCGCAGGAGCAGCAGAAGCAGGCTCAGGCTCAGACGCAGCAGGTTGTTCGGAGGGATCAGGCGTGTAGTAGATCTCCTTAGTATCCTTAGAGTAGCAGAGGACCTGTCGCTGGAGCGACAGCGCAGCATCGTAGGACTCGTACTTGGATTTCAAGGTTCGCGTGGCCATCCCAGCTAAAGTGGGAGACGGCCCAATTTCTACAATGCGCTCTGCATTGTACTCGCTCAAAATGACATCCTGAGTCTCGATCCTGACGTTAGTGGAGATGTTCTTAACACAGAGGTTGATTCAACTTACCATCTGACTGGCGATGCAAACTGGTATGCCAGCAGCTCTGTCAGTAAGACGTGAGCCAATTCCTGTTCAACTTCAGGACGCATTTGTATCACAGTTAAAGGCGGTAAAAGTTGTATAAAGGCGACGCAGGGATGGTCGATATGTTTTATACAGGGTGCGCGGAAGACGTGGTTAGGATTGGGAATTGGCAGGGTTGTTGGGGGGACTTGTTGAACAGCAGCTCAGAAGCGAAAAAAACACAAGAACAACAGGGCGCTGAGGCTTTAGACAAAAAAAACGCGGAGATTAACGGCAAGTACACGAGATGACCTGCTATCAAGAGTTTTGAATACCAGTTGGGTACTGTTGTTGAGAGCCCATCTCAGTTGTTGAGATGACGCGGCTTAGCAGTCGGATAATCTCGACAACATGTGCATGAGCTCTGTGCGATGAGAAAACGTGTTTCGGCCGTAGAAGTGCTGTGTCTGAAGTTTATTTTATGTTATATTACAGATCCACTAGAGACTGGAAATCTGGCGTACTGGTGAGAGACTTAATTTAATTGAAATCGTTCGTATGAAGTTTGACTTAACAGATTTGGTTCGCGCGGCAGTGATGTGTTGGGAGAAACTCAGGGGTGCAGGCAGCTTCTCTTTTTGGACGAGTATTTTTTGAGACGCCACATCGTGGATTAGCAGAGGCTACAAAACAGCCTTTTCATATTGACACATCACTTCAAAGCCCGTAGATGCAATATATGTAGATGCATATTGGAAACTCTGGTGCGAAAAATCCGGCATTTCATAAGCTTACGCGATTGCATTGGGCAAGTCGGCAGTTCGCCGCGAATGGAGCGGTTGGAGTAGTGCAGAACTAGTGATCAATGCAAAGACTACAAATATCGATGCCAACATAGAAATATGCTTCTACTCCGATGATGTGGTCATTTTATCGGAATATGCTTATTTTTATGATTGAAGAGCTGCGATACTGGAGATGTGCTTGAATGGTATTGCTATGCAGCTACAGGAGGCGCAATGCTCTTAAAAGAACCACATTGGGTGGCAGTCAAAAATCCACACTTATCAACTAAACAGCTGAACAGATAACATCTTTGTCGAATCAGATAACATCTTTGTCGAATCTAAACATGCTATAAAAGTGTTCGGTTATATAGAATATCGTGGACTGATTACAGTAGACGAGACATGTCAGGGCCAGGTCAATCGCTGCATTGATTTTCGCTCGCCTAAGGTTAGGACTATAAAACATTTTCAAACCACAGAAGCTGTCTTTTTGACAACCCGTAGAATCAGGGTGGTGACGTTGTCATTACACTCTTGCAATGCTCTTGGGATGTTGCAAGGGGTCCTGTTCTGCGGTAGAGCGATGGTCTGCTCCACCCTGTAATGTATAATGTGTTTCAGGACTAAATCACTGACCGACATTCTTTATCTAGCTTAACTGATGTAGCCTTGAGCATAGAGGAAGCTATGCCGCAAAATAACAGAACTTCTAGTTGACACTGTGTTCGTAGGAATAGTATTAGATGCAGATAGACGTAGAGTGGTGTCTTAGGTACCCTATATTGGCTAACATTCCCAAACGTGGTTTTGCGATGCCCACAGCTGAGGTATGGATCTTCTAGTGGTCTATTCATTGAGTTTGGTATGGGGTAGTTACCTCGCTGAAATTAAGCATCGAGAGGACGCAAACGAACGTCAACTGCGCAGCAGTTGCAACAGCGCGACGGAGTCGCAAAACATAGTTGAGTCAGTGGAACGGAAGTGTCAGCTTCAACCAGCTGAATTTGGAGTGGTCAATATTGGTTACGGACTACGAGAACTGTTGATGCTGCATGAGTATGCAAAACAGACTGTTGTTTAGCTGGCACAACATAACAAGCAGCCATGCCCCTATTCAAACATATTTCATGCATCTCATAGTTAAAATTACATCAATATTTGTAGAAAAAAGCTATTTTTAAATTAATTCAAAGTTCAATTCTTAATCCTCGATTGACTTTTGTTTGTTTTTAAATATACCCAGTGGAACTGGCACCGACCACTTCCAATGCAGGAGTGCAGCACGACTGCCCCTACATACGCAGCGGTCGACGCGACTAAAAACAATCGACCAATTGGCATGGAAGCTGACCAAAGCGGAGCGTTCCTAGCGCAACCCTACCGTTATCAGTGTTTTGCAGTCCATTATGGCCCAGCGCACGGCTTTGGGGCTGGTGGTACGGGACTGAGCTCCGCCATAACAGACTCGAACCCCTGATCGACGTCCGCAGCAGCCTCACCCTTTTTGTAAAACAGTTTCAGAGTGATCTTCTCGACATCCACCATCAGTTCTTTAGTTGGTGGTATCGGTGGCCACCACAGGAGCGGACAATAATAGACATGAGCTACGAGAACAATGTAAGTGGAAAGCACCCTGTGGCGAGAGCACGGCCTAACACAGTACGGAAAATCCGAGTACGGGTGAGTGGCCATCATAATAACCTTCGGCATCAACATCAACAACGGCTCCCAAAGACGTTCCGGTAGACCAGCATTGTCATCAGATGGTTACAATCGCCCCCGTGTAGTCCAGCACTGCTGCTATAACTGGTGCTGCGACCACAGCTACAGCTGTCCACAGTCGTAGTGGGGTTTTAGCTGGTATTTGCAGTTGTCGGAGGGTGGCTAGCCGGCTGGTCGTTTATGGAGGACGAGATGTTGAAGTTGTGTCCCGGAACTATGGCTAACAGCAGCGAGCACAACACCGGCTATGAGCTGTCCAACGTGAATCCGTACGCCACCGATACGTCGGGCAGCGGCAACCGGGGAGCTGGCGACAGCGACATGATCGCGTTTTTCGGGGAAATCGACGACATCAAGCGCAACTTGGTGCAGTTCGACGACAACGTGGACCGCATCGAGGCGCTGCACCGGCGGTCGCTGGCCGAGGTGGGCGGCGACAATGAGCAGTGGATCCAGACCCAGATCGACTCGGTGGGCCAGGAGACCCGGGGGCTGTCGGACGTGCTCAAGGCCCGCATCAAGACGCTCGAGGCCCGGTCGCAGCGCGACAGCACCAAGAAGACGCAGACCGACAACGTCAAGCGGCAGTTCATGGCGTCGATTCAGAAGTACCAGACCATCGAGGCCACGTTCCGGCAGCGGTACCGGGAGGCTGCCGAGCGCCAGTTCCGCATCGTGCGCCCCGACGCGACCGACGCCGAGGTTAAGGAGGCCATTGAGGACAGCGCCGGCGTGCAAATCTTCTCGCAGGCGCTCATGAGCTCCAACCGGCGGGGCCAGGCCCGCACCGCTCTCACCGAGGTGCAGACGCGGCACCAGGAGATTCAGAAAATCGAGAAGACCATGGGCGAGCTGGCGCAGCTGTTCCGCGACATGGAGGTGCTGGTGGCCGAGCAGGAGGAGCCGGTACGCCACATCGACGAGCAGGCCACCGCGGTGCAGGGCGACATCGAGCAGGGCGTAGCCCACACCAACCGGGCCATTATCAGCGCCCGGGCTGCCCGCAAGAAGAAGTGGTGGTGCGTGGGCATTGTAGTGATCATTGTGATCATTTTGGCGGTTGTGCTGGGCGTGAAGCTGAGCAACAATTAGTGTATTAATATGAGTTGGACGCGTACCTTAATATATATAGCGCGGAGTACTGCAGGATTTTGAATAGAAGTAGCAATATCGAACTAGTTAGTAGTTGATAGCAGATCTGAGATGCTCGTTAAAGGGATGGTAATCCAGGAGCGGTACAAACTGCTGTTAGCTGTCGTGGCTGTTTCTCTAATATTTAGCGTCTCTGCCTCATCTGCGCAGTTTAAGTTGCCCCTGCGCGATGGAGTCGCAAGATAAGTACTGAACCAGTTGCACCCCATTGTATTTTATCTTGCGACTTCGTCGCGCTGGGACAACTGCTGGCAGTTGAGGCAGGGATACTGGAACAGTGTCTACCAAGTGAATTTGGCATACGATGTAATACGACTCTCCTTGAAGAGAGCCGAATTCAAAGTGATTGGTTTGAGCATCATCCAAAAGGCGCTCCGTCAGTCAATCAGTCAGTCAGTCAGTCAGACAGACAATCATTTTATCTAAAACTGTCAATGATCAGTAGTCAGCATTTGTCAACCCAAAGTTCCGTTGGTCTACACGATATTGGTGAATCGAGTATTCTTAGAGGAGGACTCTGGCTCATCGGGTAAGCCTTTTGATTTATCAGTCATCGAGCATTGCAGGATCAAATAAAAAACTGCTACAGTTATTACAACAAGGCCGCTAATAAAAGTCTAATTTATACAAATTGACTACAACTGTGAATTGTACTTAAATTGGATTTATCAGCGTTTCAAAGTCGTTTAAATGACCGCGAATTATACTAGGACTAATATTACATTTTTCCTGATAATAAATGTCAGGCCTTACCTGAACGGGCTTGAGTCCGTACCCAGCAGATGACTTAGGATCAGCAGGGGCACAGCGTTTAATCGTGCAAATCTCCACCTACTGTCGTTCTTTAACTTGCAGACTCACTTGAACGCGTATATACGAGGTCGAATGCAGACACCATCAGAAATATGAAGACCGGCCAGACTAAATGGCTTTCCGCTCATCATGTTTTACCTTCAAACTCACACCACTATTAGGCTGCAGGCTCAGCCGACTTGCATGCATTAATACGACGAAAGCGACGGTCGGCACCGGCTCACAACAAGTGTCCGCGCTGTGCGTCTCGTCAGATCAGCAAGCAGCGGATGTGATGATTTCAAACAAATGACAGCCGAATTTTAATAAATCTTTAGACGTATCCAAAGTAAAAGTTCAATTTGCAGCACAGGGCAGTCATGCCTACACAGCCTAGACTTCGCAGTTGTGCGCAAATACACGGCTTCTAAGCAGTGTCGGCCAGAACCGCGTGCTGCATTTCGAAGCAGCCGTTTTGGTCACCTCAGAGTTCCCAACCCTGTCGGAGTTTAGAATGGTGTGGCATCCATAAACATTAGTATTTTATCATTCTGCCTTTCCGCCTGTTCCTGACAGTCGATACCACTGCTGTTCTGAACACATCCAGCTGGCGTGAATCTGCCACCGCTTTTCGTGAACCGCGTGCTCTCGTCGCACTATAGATACCTGCCATATACTTCGGGTAATTGTTTTCGTGTTTTTTTTTTTTTAGGTCGGTCATTTTTTTTTCACCTGCATAGATGAATTCGACAGTGGTGTCTCAGCAGCCGGCTTTTAGCCTCGAGACCTCGCTGGTCGTGTCAGCAGCCCTGTGGGCCCGCCAGAATGCGTGGACAATTGTTCTGACCACCATTCTTGGTGTGATAGTGTATGACCAAATCTCGTACGTCATAAAGAAGGGGTCTATAGCAGGGCCTCCCCTTAAGATGTGGCCAGTTATTGGGCCATTTCTCGAGTCCATGAACCCCAAGTTCGTCGAGTACCAGGCCAAATGGGCGTCGGGACCTCTTTCGTGCGTGTCTGTGTTCCACAAGTTTGTTGTCATTGGGTCTACACGCGATCTCGCTCGCAAGATCTTCAACTCCCCTCAATACCTCAAGCCATGCCTGGTGGACGTGGCCATTAAGCTGATGCGCCCCACAAACTGGGTGTTCATGGACGGTAAGCAGCACGTTGACTACCGACGGTCGCTCAATGGGCTGTTTACGCGTTCAGCTCTCGGCGTCTACCTTCCGCACCAGGAGGTTATCTACGACAAATACCTTGACAAGTTCTGTGAGATCTCCAAGCAGCACGGCCCACACCCCTATATGTCTGAGTTCAGAGAGCTCAACTGCGCGGTGTCATTGCGGACTTTTTGCGGAGAGTATATCACCGAGAAGCAGGTCAAGATCATCTCGGACAACTACTACAAGCTCACAGAGGCTCTGGAACTCGTCAACTTCCCCATCATCCTGCCGTTCACCAAGCCGTGGTACGGCAAGAAGGTCAGTGACATGACCATGGATATCTTTGAGGGCTGCGCAGCAAAGGCCAAGGAGCACATTGCCAACGGTGGTGAAGAGACTTGCCTGTTGGACGCGTGGATCAAGCAGATGCAAGACTCCAAGAAAGCCAACCAGGATGAGCTCGCTGACGACGATGTGCGCCGGCTTCTGGTCCGTGAGTTTAGTGATAAGGAGATTTCCGAAACAGTCTTCACCTTCCTGTTTGCGTCCCAGGATGCGTCGTCGTCCGCCACCACGTGGCTGTTCCAGATCATTGCCGACCGTCCAGACGTGATGGCCAAGATCCGCGAGGAGCAGCTGCGGGTCCGCGGCGGCGATTTGTCGCGGCGGCTCGACGTCGACCTGGTCGAGTCGATGGAGTACACGCGCATGGTGGTGAAGGAGGCTCTGAGGTACCGACCACCTGTTATCATGGTGCCCTATGTCGCCAAAAAGGCATACCCGATTTCAGAAGACTACACGGTTCCAAAGGGTGCCATGGTGATTCCTAGCGTGTACCCGGCGCTACATGATCCCGAGGTGTACGAGAACCCTGACGAGTTCATCCCAGAGCGATGGCTCCCGAACAGCCCGGCGTCCAATGCCACCAAGAACTTCCTGGTGTTTGGCACCGGTCCTCATGTGTGCCTTGGACAGACCTATGTGATGCTCAATCTCACCGCAATGATGGGCAAAGCTGCTCTGTTCTACGACTGGAAGCACACCGTGACCCCCAAGTCTGAGGAGATCAGAGTGTTTGCGACCATTTTCCCGGAGGACGACTGCATTCTGGAGTTTTCCAAGCGCGAGGTCGTCGCCTAGCGTGTTGTGTATTTTGCGGCGGCGAACAGTTGTAATTTCTAGGAATAATAATAATAATATCTGATAATCAGACTGATTTGTTCGGAAACTTTAGAGTTAACTTGTGAATATTGAAAGATTGTCACGGGCCTGAGTTTAAGACAGACCGGTCTTGCGACTCCGTCGCGCTGTGGCAACTGCTGCGCAGTTGAGGCGACGACACTGGGATGATATGTGAGCAGAGTAATGCTTGTGCTATAAACCTCGACAGGGGAAAGCCAATAAGTTAATAAAAAGATTCACATTGAACAAGAGCACCCATGTCGAGTACAGATCCACGGCTCAACTGCGCAGCAGTTGCTACAGCGCGACGTAGTCGCAAGAGAGAAAGAACATATTAAGCAATTGAAGTCTTGACTTTCTACTAGTGTATTATACAGCTGGTCATTAAATAATGTAGATATTATATGTAGCATCACTGCTGGATCCTCAGCGGGATATTCATCCGCTGCCCACTAGCCAGATCATTATTATGCATACTCCTATCTATCGTGACGCGACATCTAGATTGTTACCACCAACTGGACAAGAACATTACGTGCCTCATGCTCAGACCACCAGCCCATTCTGCTCTACGGCGGCGGTACTCTAGTCAATGGCTTAACGAGCATTTTCGTTAGCGTCTGCACCAGCATTCTCGTCAGCGGTTGCGCCGACACTTTCGCCTCCAGCTGCAGAAGCACTCTCGTCGGGTCCGGCAGCCACAATTGCCTGCTGCGACTGTGCCGCGCGGAGCCTGCGCCAGTACCAGCCCTCCACATTGTCGTCGTCCGACCCGTCTGCAGGGGGATCTAAAGCGGGGTCGGTGTCGAACAGCGGGTCGCACGTCATGTTGCGACGGAGCGCGCGGATCCGCTCAATGTTCCACCCCGATTTGACCTTCTTATCGCCCTCCATCTGGCCCTTGCCAAGCATGACAGCCTCCGACATGAAGCAGAGCCCTTCACGGTAATTGAACCCTAGACACCTGCGATGAGCATCGCAGGCACGCCTGCATGCCTCGAAGCTGTCGTATGCACGTTCGTCGCCCTCCTGTCGGTCGTCGCCGCCTTCGGGCGCCCGCAGCTCGATATTGGTGGCCCCGGTGTCGATGGGGCAGCTGTTATCCCAGTTGTCTATCTCGTGGTCGATGTACGGCAGGTAGAAGTCTCTGTACATGTCGCAGTAGGTGATGCCGCTCCTGTTGGGGCCCCGCAGACGCTCGTACTCCCACAGCACCTCGATCTCGTGGGGCGATACGTGGTGGAAGCTGGTGATGTTGTTGCACCACGACTCGGGCTGCATGCGGAACGCCCAGTACGACTCGCTGTACATGCGGAACCCGGACTCGGGCCCGCCGGTGCCATGGGACAGCCGGAGTCCCAACTCCTTCATCAGCATGTGGGCCACCATGAGGTCGCCGCAGCACTCGCCGAAAGTCATCTCCTCATACTTGCTCACGATGTCAGAGCTGTTGCCCACCGTGAGCTCCATGGCGCGGTGCGACAGAATCACCCCCGAGCCACCGTGCGCAAATGGCACTGGGGTGCTCAGCCGGCGCGCGTTGCCCATGTAGAGCGGCTCCGAGTGGTTGAGGGTGTTGAGCCAGCTGGTCAGCGAGTCCATGAAGATGTAGGTGTCGGCGTCCATGAACACGTACCAGTGCGAATCGGGCGACGTGAGCCACGCATGGCGGAGCATTGGAATGTTCTTAAACCTGTCAAGATCCCAGCCGCCGTCAATGCGCACCCACGACGGGTGGGTGATCCGACGCATATTGTGCATCTCCTTCATGATGCGGTACTTTTTGAATTGGTCCGAGTTGTAGGTGGACTCGCTGACGTTGGCCAGCACGTCGACCACTTCGTAGCCGCCAATGGACCCGGGACTGTCTGAGTACAGTGCAAACTTGGGCACCCGGGTCAGCGTGGTGACGAGGTGGATGGGCAGCCGCTGCCACAGCACGTCGGCACCTGTCTTGACCATGAGAAAGATGTTCTCGGCGCCCTCTGCGTAGTCGGCCACCAGTGGCTGCTTGAGGTACTCGGCCTTGGTGCGGAACTCGTTCCATTTAGCCACTGCGGGCCGCTTCATCGTGTACGGATAGGCGGGTATAAACGTGTCTGGATCCCGCCAGACCTCGACCGTCTCGTAGCGCGAGATATCGCTGCCGGCGTAGAAGCGCTGCTGAGGAGCGAAATCCTCGGCACGCAGGCCCTGCGGTGCCATCTCGTCTGATCCGTCTACACGGCCCGCATCGTGGGGTCTTGGAGGATGGCCTTGGTGGCCTTGGTGGCCTGGGTGGCCCGAAGGAGGTCCGTACAGATCGAGTCTGTCACGATACACCAGGTTGACCAGCAGCACCACCACCACTGCAGCGCCCAGCACAGACAGCGCACCGGACCTGATGCGCCTGGCGCTCAGAATATTCAGCGACATAATTGATAACTGACAGTAGAGTGCCGGTCAGCTCAGTGAGGGAGGGCGACAACGTGGATTCTTGCCGACACGCACGCACCTCGTCAGCACGACAAAAATGAAAATACCGAAAACGGGGATTTTTTCGCCCTACTGGCTGGTATTTAAACGTCTCCCCCCGTTTTATCTGGCGGCTGCATTGGCCTGCAGCTCGTTCGTCCCACTGCTGCATATTTAGGACGGATTTGACCCTTTTTGCACCTAGGACGCGCGACGTTGCTGCAGACGTCCTGTAATGTGCGTCAGTCAGCCGAGGGTTAAGTGACAAAGACATTTTTTTATTGGCGACTCTAACTCTACCATTGCCAAAAATAAATTACAAAAGCAATAGTTAGTCGGCCTGGAGTAGCAAAGCTGGAAAGCAAATAGGCGGTACAGTTGTGACCGCAGTTGCTGAATAGATGCGGATGACAGATGCCCATTTCTACCATCAATGCTGTCACGCGAGTGATCGGCCTCGTGTTAGCGCCAACCCCAATCAGTGTGACCCAGATCTAGTAGCTGAGCGTGGTGCTCCTAAAGACACATTTAAAAAAACTGTGCATCTTCCCAATGAAGTAGTGAGATTTGCCAAGTTGCTTTTTCTGATAGGCGTCGGTCGTCTCGTGGAGGAGCATTGCTGGATTTACAGTCTTTGCATTTTGCAGCACAAAGTGGGCGTGCGATATTTTTTAGGCCCATAGAAGTGGAAGGGCCCGAAGATGGAGAGAAGGAATAGAAGGAAATGCTGCAGATAGAACGCTGCAGATAGAACTCTGCAGATGAAGTGCTGCCCAGAGAAATTTAAAATGCTTGCCAATACGGGTCGAAATCATATTATATTCCACCCGAGTCTGAGACTTCAGACATACATGAAACGATGATGATGCTGTTAATTATCTATGTGCAAAATACTCAGATTCCTACGGCGAATTATCGCGACTCCGTCGCGCTGGGAGCAACTGCTGCGCAGTTGAGGCGAGGACACTGGAAAACAAAATTCAATCAATTTAGTTTAATCATGTGTGTTTGACGATCGGATTTCAATTAGTCTGTTCAGCGATACGAATAGTCAAGTGTACAATAGAAAAAGCCTGAAACGTGCAAGTGATGAGTTTGAGTGTGGTCTGGAGGTCTCGCCCTAGTATCCCCACTTCAACTGCGCAGCAGTTGCTAAAGCGTGACGGAGTCGCAGGAAGGTCGCATAGTGTACAATTACAACGAGAAGCAGCCAACAGGGCTCACAAACTCGTTGTCAGGCCATCTAATTTATTCCAATCTGCATATTCAGTAATTACGTTATAACTGTTAACTTACTATTACTACATTAGTGAATGTCTGTACTCGACTGCTGAAGACAGAACTCGATTGAGTCTCATTGGCACAGATTTTCGATACGATATGCGGTTATTGTATAGTAACAGCGTTTTCAGAAGTGTTGTTACGCCTCTAGTCGCTATAAGACCATCAACGGCCTCTGAATCACACCTGCCATGCTTACTGCAGTTTTAGAATGTTTGTTTTTTTATTTTTCTATTTCTGGTGGTTATTTTTCTGTGAGGATGATGACAACTTGTGCTTACAGAATTATTATTAGCACAGCATTCATTGCCTTACATTAACATCTAAGATGCTAATCACTGGTGTTCACTAGCCAAGTATTTTATAAACGCATTAACAAGAACTAGAGGAGAGCATTTAACAGTCAATCAACCCAGCCTGTATAGTTATATCTCAAATCCTTTTATACCGTTCTCTGAAGGCTGCTGCGTCGGAGCGGCTCCTGTCAAATCCATTGCAGTATGCTAACGATAGTGGCCCATGCATGACAACTTACCGTTGTATACAACAACCCATTGCTCTCCCAATCGCAGTACTCGAATTAAGATTCAGGAGAAATCCTCACCCAGCATTACCAGTTCAAAGCTGCCGGCACACAGGCCTTTGCTGATCACGGTTTTACTCGGCTCATCTGCTGCAATGGGACGGCCTCGGATAACGCCCATAGCGTTTTCGCAGGCAGAAGATGTCAATTTCCTGAATTCTTTGATAAGCGAACTGTCTTCTGTTCTTGAAAGCAATCGTAGGGCCACAGACGAGCTGTGTCGGATGGCGGATCAGCTGGATCTCGGCCTGGGAAAGCCCGACGAAGCTGCTAGTGCTGCTGGTGCTGACGGCAGTCCTGCGTCGTTGTCAGCTCGAAATGATCAGTTACGAGAGCAGCTCCGTCTACAGACGCTCAAGGCGGACGCATCTGTCAAACTTCTCCGGGTATGCCAGTCTGAAATGGACAAGTGCTTGACGATGGTACGGAAATTCATCCACGAGCGAACGATGCAAACTCTTGACCTCCACAGGAAGCGAATAGCGATGGTGCAAACAGAGCAGGACAAATATGCACAGCTCCTTGAGAAGCACATTCAGCTGGAGGACCAGGTTTATCGGTTGTCTCGCACCTTGGGAGCGGTGATGAACAGGTCGGTCGGCGCTGAAGACTCACCACAGACCATCGATTTCGTTGCTGGCTTTAGAACCGCAGTGGCAGATACATGATAG
The DNA here is from genome assembly GCA_030563205.1 of Sugiyamaella marilandica. Taxonomy (NCBI): domain Eukaryota; kingdom Fungi; phylum Ascomycota; class Dipodascomycetes; order Dipodascales; family Trichomonascaceae; genus Sugiyamaella; species Sugiyamaella marilandica. Next base: position 56,700 of record JAKUBH010000046.1, read on the forward strand.
GAGGAGCAGCGACTTTGTCATGTCTCGCTCAAAAAAAAGAGGTTTCTATTTATTCGGAATACGGTGGTTGACAGCTCAGTGAGAGATTTCTTAAAAGGCTGGCAAAACATTGTTGCCAGGATGGATCTTGATATTGATATAGCTGACGCATATTTCAATGTGTACGCTACTATTGCTAACACTACATAGTACTTTTTTTTATAAGTATCAGTTAAATGCATCGGGTGGCAGCTGCTGTTGTGACTTCTGGAACAGAACAGCTGCTCTATTTATGTCGAAACCAGCCTGCTCTGCGCACATTCGTGCGTATCGTGCATTGAGCCGAGTCTGCTGCATCAGCGTCTGTATGACGGCAATTTTGGGGCCATCCAGCCCTGCCAGTTCGGGCGGGACTGCTGGCGACTGGGTTGCTGATGGCAGGCGAACTACTGCTGGTGTAGGAGCAGCCGAAGTTGATGCGGAGGGTGGAGGTGCCTCTGTCCAAGCGGTATGGGCCGTGTACTTGCGCATCGTCAACATGTCGCTAGCCACAATCATGTTTCCAAACGGTCCGTAGACGATGACGAAGCTGCGGTCAAAGCTGACGGACTTGGCAGTTGGCAGAATCGACAGCTCGCCATGGATGTCGATGATCACGCCCACGTCGTCTGGCGTCCGCACTCCTGTGATGCGCCATGCTTCGATTGCGAACTTGTGAGGTTTGTTGGCGAGGTCGTGCTTGGTGGCGGGCATCTGTGCGAACACATCTAGGATATGGTGTGGACCCACATAGAGCCTGTTTGTTCGGGTGTTGTCCTTGACTACTTTGCGCAGATTTCGCGAGAACTTGATAAAGTCCGCCAAAGGGTCACCGCGCGGCAATGTGCTCAAGTGGGGTGGCATTGATACAGACACTGAGAACGTCGATGCGTCGTCATATAGCTGTCGCAGCTGGGTCCTGTCTCTGTCAAATAGATCAAAGTAGCTCGTCACAAAGCTCGTAGCCAACTGCTGGATTTCGGCGTTTTCAAAGAACATGTGCTTGACTGGCTGTGGAAGTCTCAGATTATCTAGTTTGGACTCGTCGCGGATCATCTGCCCGTCCAGCACCACCAGTCTGGGGAACAGTTTCATGATGCGTTCCTTGGCCTGGGCAACTGCTGCGACGGGGTTGCCAGACAGAATGAGCTCGCGCAGAAACGGGAACTTGTTCCGCCACACTTCTATGCTTTCTATTCTTGTAATGCTGTTGTTCTGTAGTGACAGGTTCTTAAGGTTGGGATACACCTCGGATAATGCTCGGACGCGAGATAGGTCTGACAGACCGTTGCCAGACAGGTCCACAGACTCGACGTCCAGCCTTTCATCCTCTGCGATCTTGATGAGGGCCGGCAGCAATTTTGATGCGGTGCTCTGATTAGACAGCAGCCCCTTGCTTTGCAGAAACTCGTCGCTGTACAGGCTGCTCATGTTGAGGATCTTAGCTGGCCCATTGTATCTGGATTGTAGAGACTGTCGCAGCATATCGACTACCAAGTTTGTTGATTCCCCTGCTGCTCCTCCCACACGCTGGCTGTCATCGATGACCTGTAAGCGAAGGATGTCGCCAGCAAACCGGATCCCGTCTAGCTTTGCCAGCACTCTGGCATCGCCTATTTTCAACTTGAACGACAGAACAGGCACGTTAATTACAGGCTCAGGAAGGCGGATCCGTGCCTTGCGCTCCAGAAATCCTACAACGTCGTCTTTGGTGCCACCCTGCCATCCGCGCACGTCGACAACCGCCATAGGAGAGCCATTGCCATTGCCTCTGTTGGAGTTGCCTCCTCTCCACGACATGGTGAGAATTAAAAGTTTCAAGGTAAGGGGTAGTGCCTGAACGTATACTACTAAATACTGAAAGCTGTCTGCTGGAGACAAGTATCAAAGTATGGTCCGAATCAAGAAAAAATTAAAAAGACAAATAACCTCTCATATAGAGCTATCAGTAAGTTGAGTATACGGCGGTTCGGGCACCGAGTTAGGTTGGAAGTGAGAAAAAGAATCCAGGTTGGAGGGTTCGCTGTTAATGGGCATTTTATTTACATCAAAGTTAGTAGCCACACACCTCGTTAGCAGGCAGAAGCAGTAAAGTTTCTATCAAGGAGGACTACTGACGAGATAAATATTTTTAGTTCATAATAATATCAATACAGACAGTGTGAAATCAGAGAATAGAGCAGAATGCTCCATAATTTACGCGACAGGCCATTTAACGTATGCTAAGAGACTATTTGGGCAGCATGGGTTCGATGACAGTTGTGCATAACTGCATCAGCCCTTCGGACACGTTTAACTTCCTTACCTACAATGTCCGACTCACGGTACTCGTACGACGAGAACGACGAAGTATGGCCGTACTTTGCGCTCACTGTGGTATCAATCGTGCTGGTGCCAGTCACAATGGCGTCTGTATCGCGGATTGTTGCTAGCCCGCCTGAGGCTGTCCCGGCGTTGCACAAGGCAGCCAACCATGTCGAGCTGGAAAAATTCAAGAGCAGGCAGCTTCGGCGCAACAAGCTGTTCAGCAAGACCAACGCCTTTCTGCTGGCCGGATGGAGCATGGTGGCGTTCCTGGTGTACATCATCAAGACTCAGCAGCAGCCGGATGAAGTCAAGCAGGTGTTCGATCCCTATGAAATCCTGGGAGTGGCCTACTCTGCGACTGAGCGGGAGATAAAGTCTGCTTTTCGCAAGCTGTCGGTGCAGCTGCATCCCGACAAGATCAGGGACCTGGGAAACTCGACTCGCGAGGCCATTGAGTCGCGCTATGTCGATATCACAAAGGCATACAAAGCGCTGACCGACGAGGCGGTGCGGGAGAACTATCTCAAGTATGGCCATCCCGACGGACCCCAGCAGACGCAGCATGGCATCGCATTGCCCAAGTTCCTGGTCGACGGCAAGGGATCTCCTCTGCTGATTGCTTTCTACGCCATCTTCGTGGGAGTGCTGCTGCCGTGGTTTGTAGGCAGCTGGTGGGCTGGCACTCAGCAGTACAACAAACTGGGAGTCCTCCAGTCAACCGCTGCGTCGTATTTTGAGGCGTGCACAAAAGACCAGCCCCACTTTATCACCTACGACAAGATCTTGGACCTTGTCAGCGACAGTGAGGAGTTCAAAGTCCTGGGTATCAAGAGAACCCGCGAGCAGATCAAGCAGCTCATCCTCGACTACCTCGAGCGCAAGGCTGTCAGTGACCTCAAAGACGAGGCGGACACCATGGTGGTGGTTTCAAGACTGCCGACACTACTTGACGGTTTCCTGGATATTGCGTCCGCCTTCAAGACGGTCATTCTGTGCCAGCGCATCATAGAACTCAAGCGTTGCATCATCCAGGCTGTCCCATTGCGAGAACAGTCAGATGGCGAGTTCTACCAGCTGCCGGGTGTATCGCTCACTGACAAGCCAGACCCCAAGTTCAAACCTTCAGAGACCCCACGGGAGTACCTACCCAAGTTGCATTTTCTGAAGGCATATTTCAAAGTTCCTGGTGACAAGATCGTGCCACCTTCTTCCCAGGCACATTTAGTGATTAAGTTTGCGGTGGTGCCGTACGGATCGAAGCCTCCTGCACCTGACGACATTGACGAGGGCCTCTTAGAAGACCCCATGGAGGAGGATGAGACTTCCAAGTTAATCCGTGAGCCATTGTCGACCAACGATGATCCTCCAGAGATTCCATACGCCGTGACGCCATACTTCCCTGGCTGGTACAAGCCCAAGTGGCATGGATTCGTCACCAGTGACAAGGATGGAAAGATCATTGAGGGTCCAGTCGACATGACGAGAGTGTCATACGAAAACCTCAAGCTGACTGACGAAGAAGTTGCTGACGGCTCCAAGCTAGCGATAGCCACCTTCAAAATCCAGCTCACTGCTGTCGCACCACCGTTTCCGGGCGAGTTTGCGTTCAGGTTGATGCTGCTGTCGAGCGGGTATTTCGGGTGCGACATTATCGAGACCGTTAAGATGAAAGTTGAGGCGCTGCCAGCTGATGACGAGCCTGCAGACAAGGATGTGTACGACATCCCTCCTCCTGACGAAGACAGTGTTGCTGGCGCCTTGGCGCAAATGAGAGGACAGCCGGTCAAGAAAACTGTCTACAGTGACGAGGATGATTCGGGCGACGATTCAGAGGAGGAAGACCTTTCAGACATCGACACCGATACAGATTTCGATCTGGATCTGGACGACTACGACGACGATGACAACGAGGATAAGAAGAAAAAGTAGCAGCAGCTTAGCAGCTTAGCAGCTTAGCAGCAGCAATGTATATGTTGATATGACGAGCGCGTTTCTCATCTGTAGTGTAGACGTGTGGGAGAAGACTCACAAGGTGCTTTTTGTGCTATTTTATAGTGGCTTGTGCGATAAAACACAACTTTTGTAGAGAGGACCGCTGTATGCCCTCCAAAAACGGATCGAGATGCCATAGGTTACTTAATGGTGAGCTGCATGATCCAGGCATCCCCCGTCGGTTTCAGACGCTGGTAGTAGTTCTTGACGAGCTTGGTAGGCACGAATCCACGATGCTCGTACCACGCTTTGGCTTCAGGGTTTTCAGTCCACACATGGGCATACAAGCTGCCGATTCCCATGGATGTTGCGACTTGGCATATGTGCTCGACGAGCTTCGTCCCAATACCATAGTCACGGTATGGGGCGAGAACTGCCAGAGTCATGATGTAGACCTGGGGAAACTCATCCGAGCTGTCGACAGCGCACCGTATAGCTCCGACAGGAATACCGTCATAGTATGCCAGCTTGGCCAAGTCGCCCACCAGCAGCGACTCCCGATACCATTTATCCGAATAGGCGGCCGGGAGCACGACGGTGTTGATCCTGCGCAGCACCTCGAGGTTGTTCTCGGTCAAGTCGTCGAGAACAGTTGCCATGCGGCAGAGCAGGTGAAGATGGTAACCTGAAGTAGCAAGTCAATTCAGGGGTGCAGTGCAGATAGGATGTGTTATCGACGAATTCCTTTCTATTCAATTCCTCAATTCAGTAATATTTCTCATCGACACAAGCCAATTTGCATTGTGACGTTTGTCAACATGAAAATATGGGTTTTGTAAGGGCAAGGCTTAAGAAACCTAAGAAGCACCGGTGAAAAAATCAGCCAGCTAAAATGGCATCGTATTGCTCCACGCAACTTGAGTTCCGTCGATACTAAACTCATAAGCTCACATTTTACAACGAACCTAGTTGACAATAATCGCAAAAGAAAAAAAAATACAAACACACTATTCCACCAGTTGCCTAATACCTAAGGTGACCTTGCGACTCCGTCGCGCTGGGGCAACTGCTACGCAGTTGGGCATGGACTCTGGTAAATATGGATTTACAATTTATCATGATCCTCACCTCAACTGCGGAGCAGTTGCGACAGCGCGACGGAGTCGCAAGAGCTTTTTGAAAAATGAACATGAACCCAGCACAACGGGCTTCTTTACTGGCCACCATCTGGCAAAAAAAGTTCAACAATTTTAAATGAAAATAATCGACAATAAAAACTATGGAGATTCCAAAATTGCGTCAGTACATTAGTATACTACCCCTGGGATGCTAATGCTTGTCCCCAGACTCCTTTTCAGGATCAGACTTGTCGGTGCTGCCGGTTTCGGGCTTGGCACTGTCGGTGGTCTTCTCTTGGGTCTCTTCTCCGTCGTCGTCATCATCCTCGCTCTCGCCAATAAAGAATGCGTCCTTGTCGGTCTCGGGCTCGGGATCAACAGCTCTTAGAGGTTCCCATTTCTTAGGTTCCTTGCTTTCGTCAGCAGCGCCCTTTAGAGTCGACCCAGCAGCAGACACGGAGTCCTCGCTGTCACCCAGCGCACTCACCGCGCGCGGTCTGTTGGAAGGTCTTGGGGGCTTTGGCGGTGGAGGCGGAGCTGTTCTATAGTCGTCGTGGTCATCCTCGTCGTGAAGAGACACCCCCTGGAAATCATTGGCTAAATCAGCAGGATCGCGATCGTAATAACGGCGCTGGGCCCCCGCGGGACGACCATATTGCTGCTGGTCGTAGGACGCCCTTGGAGAGCTGCCGGTACCGCCCAGAGCGCCAAAGAACCCCGGCTGGCCATTCTCACCATCAATGCGCTTGCGCAGATTGTTGACCCAGCCAGTGACCTTGACCTTAGTCTCGTTGAAGCCCTTCTGGAAATTGTCTCTGATTTCAGGCAGGTCATCGTCGAAAAAGCTGCGCTCAGGCACGGGGGGCCGTCCTTCGTCGTATCGGCCAGAATATCCCTGGCCACTATCGTTGGACCTCCGCACTCGACTCGACGACGAGTAGCGTCCCGACCCACTGCCTGCTCTGTACTCGCCAGCCAGCTTGCGAGCGAGCGCCTCGTCTTCGCGAAGCTGCCGCTCGTGCTCCTCCCTTGCTGCCTGATCGTCCTTCGGAGGGACTGGGGGCACCACCGTTTCAGGCTTGAAGTCGGGGTCGTTCATAGCGAGCAAAGCATTGAACGCCGGGTCCAATTGGTACCGCGACGCCACCAGCACAGCACGGATGACTGCCTTGTCGACGTTGGGGAATGCCTCAACGAGTGTGGCCTCTGCCTGCGAGTATGGCGACGGTGGCCTTGCTGGCTTGGGCGGTACTTGCTCTGACGGCTGCTCTGACGGCTGCTCGGAGCCAACCGCATCGTCACCAGAGGTGGAGTTTCGCGAAAAGCTGGCCACGGGCTCGGCTGCTACCTCAGCCAGCGGTTCAGCGTTGTCGTTGGACATGTGCAACGGCTGGTGTGACAGTTGGTGAAGAGATGGGCTGGGTCGCTCGCTGCTTGTAGTAGTGGGGTGTGGAGCTGCTGCTTCAGCCTCGCCCACCTCCCCTGACAGCCGGTGCCGGAGATTACGTTGGGGGAATATTAGGGCACGATGCTTGCAGGGGAAAGGAATATATGGGATTTTTCTGAATTTCAATTTTTTTTGTTAATCATATCTCTGTAGATAGCTAGAACTCTGGTTCAGTAATGGATTGAACCTGTAGTGTGGACAGCGGAGACAGATCGACCCTCCCGATCGCTTGCGCCTGTGCTGAGCATTGGCGTGGCGGGAAGGTGGTACATTGTAGATCATTGAAACGGTAGAGACGAACAGCTAGAGAAAATTAAGAAGAAAACAATAACATGTCAAATAGAACAACGAAAGCAAAGGTCTTCCTAATAGTAGAGAGTAACAGGAAGAAGATATATGTAAATCATATCTCGGGGAGAATTCTGGATATTGACTTAGAACCCGATATAAGTGAACAGATAACTGAGCCCAGGAAAATTGCCGGATCTTTCACACTTAAACAACAGCTATATTGGAGTATAATAGACTACATAATGGGCCCTGCTGCTCTGCTGTAGTCTGCTACTGAACTTCCATTAGTGTGTTGTTTACTTCCTTGTCATTACTGGCTTGTTACTTCTCCGACTTGTGCTTCTTTTTGCTACATCTTGTTCTTGAGCTCCCGCAGCTTGGCCATCACGCCGACACGGTCACCAAGTCCGACGGCTTTCTGTACCTCAGGCGCATCAACCATCATGAACGGGTTGTACTTCTTCTCGTCGAGAATCGTAAACACACCAGTGGTCTGCTCGTGCGCTGCAGTATAAGCAGCCAGCTTGTCTACCGCGTCGTTTTGGAGCACAGTTTTCACAAACTTTAGGTTGGACGCCGTATACTCGTGGCCAGGATACACCTTGGTGTCATCAGGAAGACTCCCTAGCGTCGTCACCAGTGCCTGGACCATCTCCTGGGCCGTTCCTTCGAAAAATCTCCCGCACCCCGCAATAAACAATGTATCGCCAGTAAACACTGCTCTTTGGTCAGCAGCCTTGTCCTCAAAAAAGTAGCAGATCGAGTCCTGGGTGTGGCACGGCGTGTGCAGCGCAGTCACCGAGATGTTGCTACCAATGGTGAACTTCGCATTGTGAGCAGGCGTTTTCGTCACCAGAGGCGAGTCCTTGCCAGCAATGATTGGCAATCCCGGGAAGTGCGACGCCAGCTGCTTGTTTCCACCCGAATGGTCGTAGTGGTGGTGCGTGTTGATGATTGAGGTCAGCTTCTTATCGGTCAGCTCTTTTTCAAGGACTGGCAGCACTCTGATGTCAGCAACTCGTCTCCACTCTGCTATCGCATCCACAGTCGGCAATTGGCACTTACTCGCTCGGTTCTGCAGGATCAATGATAGTGGACTCCTTTGTGGCGTCGTCCGTCACCAGGTAGGCGTAGTTGTCGCCGGTTCCCCAGCGCATCTGGATCGGTAGAATGTGCATGTTGCGGACTTGGGTGTACGATAGGAAGCGAAGTCTCATTGCCGGCGAGCCTCGTGGGGGCATTGAAGCTGCATTTATAGCGATACCCAACACAGATAAGGGTAGCTGTAGATCAAACCACTGACAGAGAACACACGGTCATCCAATATAAATCCACGGTCGCCTTGTTGTGAGTTTATATAATGGTACAATCAATTAGGACATTGTTCCGCGAGTTGGACGGTAATATAACAAATAAATAGGTCCATATTAGACCAGTCGGTAGTTACATGCAACAGTATACCACAGATATGGGTACCACACGTAGCTAGTCTATCTATCCACGTATTTTATGGCGTCGATCTCAGCTAGACTATTAAAACTAAGCTCTGTGCTATCTTGCGACTTCGTCGCGCTGGGGCAACTGCTGCGCAGTTGAGGCGAGGATCCGTAATATAGGTGGTGTATTTGGTGGATTTGCACGTTCTCTATTACGGATCCTCGCCTC